>JAODAL010042402.1:0-34859 GCA_025379985.1 Phyllomedusa bahiana | reverse complement strand
ATGGGGGGGGGGGGAAAAGCTCAAAACTACAGCACTTACAGAATAAGGGACCCGTGTGGGACAGCAGGCTGACACTAGCTTGTGCTGCCCCCCGCAAGGGGGCAAATCTATGTGACGGGTTTCCCCCTTTAAAGCATTTACATGAAAAATTGAATAGGATGAAAAATTTAAAACTATACTTACTCAATATTCTCCCACTATAAATGGCTTTTTTAAACTGGTTTTGGACATTTTTAAAAATTTCTAGTTTTAAATACTTTTATACTTTATTTAATAATTCTGAAAGTCTGAAAATCTAACACACATCAGATTAAAGAAATGTTGCTGTATTTGTGAATATTAAACATATGCGACAATATTAAACATTTAAACTGTGAAATGTTGTAGATGTGCAAAAATGCTAATGAGTTTTCCTAGGAAGGATGTACTGTACAGATAAATTCAGTATGTTTTCCCATCATGTTGGGAAACGGTTTGCAATGTAACGGTTCTCAACAAAATATGAGTTTTTTCACATGAGCCAAAACAGTTCTATATGCCATGTGACTACTTCAGCGTAGCCAATCTGTGTTGTGTAGTTTTTATTTTTATTTTGGGTAGTATTTTTGAATGCATACTGACATGCTTTTAACTTGTTCACAAATAGAAGGTGGATAAGCAAACCCACTTTGAACATAATAAAACATGTGTGGTTCATTACAGGGCAATCAGTCCTGTGGCACAAAGATGGTGCCATTTGGCTTGTGATAAAGGGGTTGTCTCACTACAAGGATGCTTTTTATGCTAAAGATCTTGCAAAAACAAGTTACACTGCAATATGTGTCCATTAACAGTGCCCTACCTGTTCCCCCGATTCCCCTTTTTGTATGGGCTGCAATAGTCCCCGGTTTATAGCTACAGACTGTTTCATTTCTCCCCGATAGGCTGCCGCGTGGTCGCTATAGTTATAGACCTGGATTTCCTCAGCATTATATCAGGCCAGTAGTAGAGTAGAAAACCAGTAAAAATGAAAACGTGTAGAGGGGCAACCCTTTAAGCTATCAAAAATTAAAAGATCATTTTACCCAAAGTTAACTAGTTACCTAATTCCTGAACTATTACTACAATTTATCATAAAACATAACTTTTAGGAACTTGCATAAATTATGACCATAGTTTTTAGGTCATAATTGATAGGAATTAATAACAGTTATGTTTCATGATAAATTGAAGTTAATAGTATGGGAATTGGGTAATTAGTAACTGTAAAGACTTGGGGTGGGTTGGTCCCCTGGGCACCGCAGGGGGTGGTACAGGCCACACCAGGGAGGGAGTTAAGTGGGTCCCGGTATTTACCAGGCCCTGCAAGGGGGGGGGGGGGGGGGGGGGGGGGGGGGGGGGGAAGGGGCCCTTGCCGGGGGGCGGGTTTCCCAAACCGGTCGGTACCATGATAGTTTGCTTGCGGAGGCACCCAAAAGGGAAACCCCGCCCGGGTACAAAATTTTTTGGGGCACCCAAAAACTGTGGGCCCGGGGAAAAGCCAGAAGTCGGGGGGCAGGCCTTCAGCGAAGGTTCGTGGTCAAGGGACGAGAGCAAACAGGACTGGTACACGGAAATGGTTAACCAGACTTAAAAAAGGCTCTCTCGCATAGGTAGAGGCACTATGGATTTGGCAGAGGCATGCCGGAGGTGGAGCCATTATATAGGGTCAGCGGCCGGCAATCAACCAATTACCAGCACGCTGGCCCTTTAAAACTAAGAGAGTCGGCGCGTGCGCTCCCTAAGGTGCAGGGACGCATGCACCAGGCCAGCAGATGGACGCGTGGAAGCAGGAGCGTGGTGAGGTAAGCGGAAGTGCCCAGAAGAGCGAGTGTGCCCGCGGCCCGATATGCGGACTGCGGCGCAACTCGTTCCCGAAACACGAGGAGCGAGGGGGGGCATGAGTGCGCCCGCAGCCCATCCTGCGGGCTGTGGCACAACTCGTGACAGTAACTTTCCGGTAAAAAGATATTTTTGATTGGTATCTACACTCCAAGGCCCCTTTATTGTTTACACCAAGTTTGGGAGATTTAACTACTACATAAGGCTAGGCCCTAAGATGCAGCAGGCGTGTGCAGATAAAACCGTGGCCATATGAGTTTGCCAGAGAAACAGTAAATTTATGTGAGCAGTGGCAGTCGTGGCTTCATCTGCACATGGCTGCCACTTTGTGGGACCCTGTCTAAGTTATTCATATTATAATTTTCAGCTGTGACTAGTTGCAGACAGAGCCAAGGATAAGGGTTGGTTAACATGGCTGTTTTGGATGCTAATTCTGAATTGGATTGGAAAATAGTTTGAAAATAGTGACCAAAACAGATTACAAATCTCCCCAAATTGTTTTTAATGGAGAAAGGCTTTGCAGTACATACTACGATGTTTTTCCACAGAACATTATTTTTTCAGGGCTGAAAAAGAACTCACATGTTCATTCTGTAGGTGGCTTCATCATTGTTTCAGCGCTAAAAATACTCATAGAAAAAGTGAAGAGCAGAAAAACAGCATCCAAACCACATCAAAATAATTTTCACTTGGTTTGGTTATGGTTTTGAAGCTTGACTGCAACCAGATTTAAAAAAGCAGATTCAAAGCCACATTGAAAACAGCTTCAAGACCACGTCTGAAATTGCAAATCCACGTCCAAAAGTAGTCCTTATTGGGGTGGTTTTTTGACATGGATTTAGCACTGTTTGTTCGCACTGAAAGAACAGCCATGTAAACTTTCCCTAAAGAGGATCTATAAATAAAAGTCATAATTAATTAAAAATATGAATGTCAGTAGAAAACATTTAGAATATTATCTTAACATATTGTTTTGTTGCAGCTTTCTGAGATTTTATCAATATAAATAAATCACACTGTCTAACAAACACAAAGACCACCTGTGATAGAAGCACCTTGAAACGTAATCAACTAAATAATGGCTGTAAATGTATTTCTCCTCTTAATTTGTTTTTTTCAAACATTTGAGGAACAAGAATCAATTTGAAGCTTTAAATATTCTTGAGAAAAAAATTAGCTATAAAAAGACCTAATGTAATGCATTGTAGACGCTAAGGGCAAAATGTATGAACTTTGGCGCTGGCAGGCCAGTTCTAAATAGCTTCAGAGAGCCTATCTCAAACATTAGGCCCTCCTTGCTGAGGACAGAACAAGCTAGTGTCAGACGTGCTGTCTCCAGCACCGTGTCCCTTATTCTGGAAGATGCTGTAGTTTTAATGGTATTTAATGGTCAAATATGCAGTTTTCCGCCAGAAAAGAGTCTGTTTAATTCATACCCCGCCCACCCATGCTAGTCCCCCCCACCCATAACTGATTAAACTTATTTTTTTTTTTTGAATATTTAGGTTAAAAAAATTAATAGTGTCAGGTGGGTGGGGTTTTTTCCCTTTGGGTGGTGGGACTAACACCTGCTCATGAATAAGCTGGACTCTTCTCTGGCTGAAAACTGCAGATTTGAGCATTAAATACTCTAAAACTACAGCATCTTACAGAATAAGGGTCACAGCGCTGGAAACACCAGGTCTGACACTAGCTTGTGCTGTCCTCAGCAAGGATGGCATAACCTACTGTATGTGACAGGTTCCCTTTAAAGCAGTGTAGAATGCACTAGAATCTATGAGCCTGTTCTGCATGTCATAGGTACAGGCGCATTGTATTGCCAATACAACTGAGGCTCAGGCAGACCACTTGTAACTTTCTCTGGCTTTTCTAACAGTGATGCGGCAACTATGTATCTAATTCTACGAATGTGGTGCGCTACTCCCCCGGAACACCTCAAATCTTTTGCGCATTACAAAGTGTCGTGGCTGGTGCCGGTTGCAGCAAAGATTGGAGTAAGACTGTTCATACATCTATAGAACAGGGCTACGACAGCTTTCTGGCGCAAAGTACGTGAGTACGTAAGTGCATTGTGCGTAGAATATAATGTGTCTGAATGTATGAAAGTGGTTTTTGTGCATTCATAAATGGAATTGTTTTAAATGGCATTCACTGTGGGGGTTAATTAAAGTGTCAAATTCATAGGGCAGGTCTTTACGCATGCGGCAATGCCAAATATGTGCACTTTATTTATTTTTTATCTTTTTTTGGGGCCATTTGCCATTTTCGTGTTGGTGTCCCACTTTTTTCACTTTTTTTTAAAACTTTTTAAATTTTTTTTTCCCAGAAGGGATTTGTATAAGCGATCTTCAGATCACTTTTACAAGGGAGACTAGTAGACAGCATTTATGCTGTACACTGGTCTCCATGGTGACTGCCAATCATCCTGCCTGTCAATAACCACAATGCACTGCCGAGCATGGTGACATCACAGACAGCCCAGGAAGTTTTTTACACTTCCCGGGCTGTCTGGTAGCAGACAATAACGGCACCTCCCGCTATGACGTATGTTAACGTCCTATGTCGGGAAGGGGTTAAGGGAAGGGGTTAAGGAGTTGTTCCATTTTTGTAAATTTATAAAGTATATATAAAATATATATATATATATTATATATATATATATATGTGTGTGTGTATGTTATATATATATATATATATGTGTGTATATATATATATTATATACAGTCATATGAAAAAGTTTGGGCACCCCTATTAATCTTAATCATTTTTAGTTCTAAATATTTGGGTGTTTTCAACAGCCATTTCAATTTGATATATCTAATAACTGATGGACACAGTAATATTTCCAGATTGAAATGAGGTTTATTGTACTAACACAATAAGTGCAATATGCATTAAACCAAATTTTGGACGGGGGCAAAAATTTGGTGTACCCCTTTTCATTTTATTGATTTGAATACTCCTAACTACTTTTACTGACTTTCTGAAGCACAACATTGGTTTTGTAACCTCACTGAGCTTTGAACTTCATAGCCAGGTGTATCCAATGATGAGAAAAGGTATTTAAGGTGGCCAATTGCAAGTTGTTCTCCTATTTGAATCTCCTGTGAAGAGTGGCATCATGGGCTCCTCAAAACAACTCTCAAGATCTGAAAACAAAGATTGATTTCAACTAGATGTTCAGGGGAAGGATACAAAAAGTTTGTCTCAGAGATTTAACCTGTCAGTTTTCCACTGTGAGGAACATAGTAAGGAAATGAAGACCACAGGGACATTTCCTTGTTAAGCCCAGAAGTGGCAGCCAAGAGAAAATATCAGAAAGGCAGAGAAGACAAGAATGGTGAAACAGTCAAGGACAATCCACAGACCACCTCCAAAGAGCTGCAGCATCAACATGCTGCAGATGGTGTTCACTGTGCTTCGGTCAACAATACAGCACACTTTGCACAAGGATAAGCTGTATGGGAGAGTGAATGCGAAAGAAAACCGTTTCTGAAGCACGCCACAAACAGAGTCGCCTGAGGTATGCAAAAGCACATTTGGACAATCCAGCTTCATTTTGGAAGAAGTCCTGTGCGCACTGATTGAAACAAAGATAGAGTTTGTTTGGTCAGTTACAAAAAGGCGTTATGGCTGGCGTCCCAAAAACACAGGCATTCCAAGAAAAACACTTGCTACCCCTGTAAGATTTGGTGTAGGTTCCATCCATGCTTTGGGCTGTGTGGCCCAATGCCGGCACCGGAATCTGTTAAAGTGAGGGTCGCATGGATTCAACTCAGTATCAGCAGATACTTAAATACTGTAGAAGAATCAGTGAAGAATTTGAAGTGTACGCCGGGATGGATATTTTCAGCTAAGACAATGATCCAAACACAGCTCCAAATCTACTCGGCATTCATGCTGAGGAACAATTACAATGTTTCTGGAATGGCCAACCCAGTCCCCAGACCTGAATATCATTGAACATCTGTGGGATACTTGAAGAGTCGGGCTGTTCCCATGCTCGGCGACCATCAAACTTAACTGAACTTGAATTGATATGTAAAGAGGAATGGTATAAATCCCTAACCCCCCACTCCCCCCCCCCCCCCCACCCCCAAAAAAATAAAAAAAAATTATAACCTTTGTTTTTTCCTATTGTCCCCCCCAAGGTGGGTGGGAAAAAATTTTTTTATTTGTCCACGCCCCCCCCAATGTGGGGGGGGGGTGGGGGGGGGGGGGAAAAAAACCCCCCATTTCTTTTTTTTGTTGAGAAAAAAAACAATAAAATTATTTCAATTTTTTTTTTTTCCTTTTTAAAAAACAACAAGGAGCCCCTGATATTTGATTTTTTTACAAGGGGGAAATATACATAAATAAAGTGGTGGGGGGCCGGACCGTTTTTTAAAAGGCAGAAGTGCTCGGGGGCCCCCCTTTTCTTTATTGACATATCTTTGTTTTTTTTTATTATATTTTTCTTTTTTGTATCATTGTACTTGTTCTATTGTTTTATTTTTTTTCTCTTACATGCTTGTTAATATTTATTATCTTTCTTTGTGATATAATTTTTGATACACTTTAAGCTATTTTTGACTTTTTTCACCAAATTGACAAATTTTAATTTTTATTACAAAAAAATTGAATACAACACTTTATCCACCATCATAATTTATCAACAATCCTAAGAATTCTCCTTATAAAACATGGGGGCGGTGGGGGGGTGCAAAAAAAAGAGGTTGGGGTTAAATTTTGGGTGAGGGGGGGGGTTAGTGGGAAAAAAAAAATGATTCGTCAATATTACTTATAAATATTACATATTCTTATTCTTTATGGAACTTAATGCTGATGATCTATTAAAAATATTCCCCCCCCAACCACCCCCACCCTTTACATATCATTTGATTCTCTAATTTGTTGCGTTTCTACAGGGTTTTTGTAGAGTTCCTTAAAAATTTATATCTATTTTTCACACCCTCTTCTATGTTTTTCGCCACCCTTCCTTGTATAAATTTGTTTTTAATGGGGGGGAGCGGGGTGGGGGGGGGGGGGCGGGAGTAGGAGGCTGGGGGGTGTTATTATGCAATCTTTGTTAATTTTTTATTTTCTTTATGTGGAAACTTTAAAATTTTCTGATTATTTGTCCTAAAATTGCCCCCCCCAAAAATTTATATAACCAATGTTCTTTTTTATGTTTTTGCCGCGGGTGGGTTGGCCCAAAAAACCCCCCCCGGCGGCGTTTTATTTAATTCCCCACCCCCCCCCCCCCGCCCCCCCCGCCACCACCGCACCCCCCCCCCAAAAAAAAAAGAAAATTCCGGTTCCTAACATACCTAATCTTTCATTATTAGACGTAAACTTATTAATGGTGTCATTCATTTGAAAACTCGGTCACTCTTTTGTTACGCTTTAATGCTTTTTGTGGGGAGTTGTGAGGGCCGCGCTTTTTGTCTATGTTTATATCATTTTACCCCTTCATCGGTTTTATCTACCTAAGTGTCTTTGTTTTTTTAAATTAATACTGTGGGGTGGCCAAATATAAGAATTTTGGTTAGGGTTAGTGGTGGGACACCAAACTTAAATGTTTCTTTTTGGGGGTCGGAGGGGGGGATTGGTACTCTGGTTATCTAGTACATCATGTATAGCCTTTTATAACAAAATAACATACACAAGGCTTATAAAACCCGCCCCCCCCCTAATACCCCCCCACAGAAATACTATTATTTTTTTTAATTCTTCTATTTCCCCCCCCCAATGTGATTTAGATTCTCCCCCCGGGGAGTGGGGGGATAGGTGGAAAAAAAATTTATTGACTAGTGTTTTTGCTTTATTTTACACTGGTGGTATGGGATTTTTAATGAGATGGGGGGGGGCGGGGTTGGGAGGCCGTGGGGGGGTGGGAGGATTCTGGGATTGTCAGTTTGGGGGAGAGTGGAGGCGGGGGGAAGTTGGGGAGCCGGGGGGTAGCTGCGTGCGGAATGCTCCCCCCCCCCCCTCCCCCCCCTCCCCACTATTATCTCCCCCCAGGGTTAAACTTGATTTTATTCTTATTAGTTTTTAACAACGTACAAAATGCAAAATAACAACTCCACACCGCCCCCAAAGAAAAAAAAATACAGCAAAACGTTGTAAAAACCCGCCAACATAAAAACACCCCACAAAGATCAAAAAAAATACCCCACCCCACCCCTTCACAAATTAAAATAAATATCTCTCATTTCCCCCCCCTCCACCCCACACAAACAAACCCCATATCAACTTTTGGGTCCCCCCCCCCCCCCCCAAAATATGGGTTAAATAAATAATGGCGGGTTTGCGTTATGTGCCCCAAAAAATATAAACACCCCACCCCCCCCCCAAAAAAAAACAGTATAAAAAAATTAAACCAAACTTGATTATGAAAAACATAAACTAAAGAATAACCGTCCCCCCCCCACCACATAATCAAAAAATAACCAACCTCTACACCCTCCCAAACATTTTGAATTTTCCCAAATAAATACACAAAAAATACAGATAAAAACAAAAATATTACACAACCAAAATATCATAACCACCTTTATTTCCTAATAAATATAATCCCCCATTAAAAAACCCACCCCCCCCCCCCAACCCCTTATTTTTTTTCTACACAAAACACAACACAAAATAAAAACAATAAAAACAAAAAAACAAAAAAAACAAAAATCAAAAACCAACACAAGTTAATTGCCAACCTTTTCTTTTTTTTATTTTTTATTTTTTATTTTTTTTTCTTTTAGTTAGTTTTTATATTCTTTTTCGGCGTTTATATCCTAAAAAAAAAAATACCCCCCCCCCCTCCCCAAAAAAAACACAAAAATAAATTTTAATTATTAACATTCAGCTAATAAATCTACTCTATCCCGTTCTCGTTTTTCTACTCTTATTTACCCATTCTATATAAAATTTGAAAGCGGACCCCCCCTTATTTTAGGTGGAGGGTTGCATGGGGGCGGGGGGGGGAGTGGTAGCGAATACTTTATTATAAATTTTTAGTATATAAAACAACAACCAAACCCAACCTACAAGCAACCAAAATCCAACCCCCACCCCCCCCTTAGTATTTTTAGTTTTATTGTTTTATATTGTAACTAGTTTTATTATCTTTTTTTTTTTTTTTTCTAAAAGTAAAATTATATTGCTGTTATCCTTATTCCTTTTTGCAAAGAAATACAAATGGAACAATCAAATAAACCCCTACGCCCAAACCCAAAAACGCCCCCTCCCAACAAATAAAAAAAAAGAAAACAGAACATAAACTGAAACACCACTTTTGGTTTTTCACAACTCACCATATAAAAGTAACCCCCCCCCCCCCCCCCCCCCCCCACCCCCCCCCCCCCCCCCCCCCCCCCCCCCAAAACTATGGATTATATATGGTGTGGAGTGCATAATTAAGCTCATGTGGAAAAGAAAAAGGAGGAAACCACCCCCCCCGCAAAACATACTCTTCCCCCACACAACCCCCCGTCATAACTTTATAATTATCTTTTTCTCCCCCATTGTTTATATACTTCCCCCATGTTAAAAAAAAAAAACAACATGTGTATTCGGAGTGGAATATTAACTATGAGGGGGGAGGGGGGGGCTATACGGGGGAGGGTGGTGAGTGGGGATTATTATTGGGGTCGGTATATGAGATGGGGTAAGGTGGGGGATGTGGAGGGGTTTTTTTTATGTAACTAATTGTGGGGCTAGGTGTAATGGGAGGGCGAGGGGCCCCACCAAAAAAAAAAAGAAAAACTTTATATCTTGTCTCAATTGTAGATTTTATCTTTAACATACAAATTTTTTTAGTAATCATACACAATTTTGAGATTAATAAAAAAAAAATTTTCCATGTTTTTTGATTCTGCTCACTTAATATCAATGTATAAATGTGCTTCTTATATTGTTTGTACACAAGAATTAATATCTTTTAGAAAAAAACCCATCTCACACCAACCATCTCACCCTAACTTGTTACATATCTCTAAACAATTTAACCCCACCAATCTCGCCAACCCCCCAACTTCCAAGACAGAGATAAATATCACAACAAAACAAACAAAATATCCAAAACAACAACAAGACTTCCCCACCCTACTCTCCCCACAATCTGAGGATTTTTCGTATCGAGGGTTGTTAGGAGTTTTTTGGGAGGGCTGGTTATCATGTTTGTATTTCCGGATTTTAGCATTGGTTAAACCAACAATTAAAAACAATTATAAAAATTGTCTCTTTTTTAAGGTTGGAACCACTCGAGAATTCTTGCTTAGGATCCAGAAGATTGGTACAGTGCGCCATTTGGAAATCTGAGTCTATTCAACAACAGTATCCCACACTCCCCCCCCCCGCCCCCCCCCCCACAACAAAGTGGGAGAGGGGGGGGGCAAAAAAAAAAAAACTGTCTTTTTAGCCTTCTACCAAAGTATTATAAATGATTGTTGAATAATCTGTTACATTCTTTTGTACAAGTTCTTAATTTTATTCAGTTTTACAATTTTCCATGGGGTTTTGTTTTTTTGTGCTTTATTAATTCTGTTTTTTTACAATTTTTATTCATTTTTTTTTTTTGTTTAATTTTTTTTTATTGACTTTTTAAATTTTTAGTTTCTTTTTTTTTTTATTGTTTACCTTATTTTTTTTTACTATCCATAGTTTTCGGGGTGGGGGGAAGAAAAAAAAAAGGGCCATCACCCCTTAATTATTATTTGGGAGGCAGGGGCGTTGGTACCGGGGTGGCGCGGGTTGTAAGGTTGGGTTGGGGGGGGGGAATTAAAAAGCCCCGCGAATAAATGCACCCTGTTAAAATGGGAGAGTGGGGAGGTTGCTAAGGGGGGTGTGCCTGTAACATCTTTTAACGAACGTGATTTATTTTTTGTATTTTTTTTTTGCCCCCCCCACCCCCCCCTTTTTGTTTGTTTTTTTATTTGGGGGACCCCGGGGGGGGGTTGGGGGTGGGTGTGGTGGGGGGGGGTGGGGTTTGTTTTTTTTTGTGGGGGTGGGGTGGTGGGGGGGGGGGGGGGGGGGGGGGGGGTGGAGGGGGTGCCCCCCCCCCCATTTTTTTTTTATTATTTTATTTTTTGTCTTTTTTTTATTGGGGGGGGGGGGGGGGGTGTGGTGGGGAAAAATTTTTAAAAAAAGAAGAAAGGTATTTATATTTTCTCTATTTTTCACCCCCCCCGCACAACCCCCCCCTCCCCACCACCCAACCCCTCCACCCACCCCCACCTTTTTATTTTTTTGTGTCTGTTGTGAGAGAGTTTCTCTTTTTTTACTTTTCATTTATATTCTCTGTCTTTCTATATATAGCAATTCAAGAGAGGGGGATTTGTGATTGACGGGGCGTTGGGTGAGGGCACCCCCAAAATGATCATAGATTTAAATATTTTACCCGTTTATTTTCTACTCTTCCATATTTATAGTATAAATCATTATACGTTATATGATTGTGTTATGGCAATACTATTCTTATAAATTCTTCACTCTTTATCACCCTACTTATAGTGGGGTGGGGGGGAGGCGGAAACAAATAAGGTGGAGGGTGGCTTGTTAATTTTTGGGGGGTTAGGGGTGGGAAGAGGGGCCTTATTTTACAACGTTTTTCTGTTTGTTATTTTTATTTATCTTTTTATTAAAAACAAAAAAAATTCCCCTATTATCTCTCTTTACATATTTCTCTATATTTTTTAAATTTTGTTACCGCTACTGCCGCCACACCTAATCTTAAAAATATCTTAAAAAAGTAATATACAATTTATATAATATCATTAATTATCTAAATATTATTATAATTGACTAATGTATACAATAGAATATTAGGAGGAGGGGCAAAAGTATAAAGTTCATAAAAATAATAATTAAAAAATATTTATAATCAGCGCCCGAAAAAAAGCTTTTTTGGGGGGGGTTAAAAAGAGAAAGACCCCCAAGGGGAAAAAAAACGATTTTTTTCTTTTCCGCTCAAGGGGCTTGTAGTTAGTTTTTTCTTTATAATAGTTTTTATCTTCTATCTCTAATACTGTTCCTTTTTTTTATTTTTGCTTGATACTAAAATTTATAATTCTCATTCACCTGTGCCACTATTATAATACTAAAAACCAAAATAAAAACATAAACTTTGTACCAATGGTGGGTGTATCGTTTCTCGTGTTAAAAAAAAAAAAAAAAAGGGAGGACACCCCCCAAAACCGGTTAAAAATTTTATTTTAATTTGTTTTCATTGCTGGGGTTGGGCTGTGGTGCCCAAAAAAAACATAAACAAAAAGAATAAAATGTTTTTTTTATTTCTTTCCTAAAAAAAAACGCCCACCCCTTTTTTTTCCATTATTTTTTTTGAACATTTTTCTTTTATTACTCTTTTTAACTCCCGAGTGTCCTTTTCTCTACCCCAAGAGCGGGGTAACACCATATGACCTTTTTCGATTTTTTTTTTTATTATTAAACTCTCATCAAGGATGTGTGAAAAACAACAATTTGTTTCATAATTATATCTTAACAACCCCCAAAAAGACAACCAAAAAAAAGTTGTTCTAATTTTTTCCCTTGTTAACCTTATTGTATCAGTTATATTTGCTAAAAGCGCCAATAATAATTGAGAGATTAGAGGAATTTTTTAAAGGCCTTGTTCTTTTAATTACTTTCTGCAAATTCCCCCCCCCCCCAAAAAGTTCTTACACATACGGCGAGCGACAGAGGGAATTACCTAAATGCCCCCTTTTTCTAAACACAATTTTGGGCGACAGCGCCACCATTACATAATGTGAATTGTAAAATAATATATTATTTCTGGCGGAGCTTTCTTTAATTTGAGTAATAATATGGCCAACCATCTTGTAAAAAGGGGTATTCTTTTTAATTAAGAATTATGTCATGTAGGGGATGGTAAATTATTAAAAAGCATACCAGAAACCCAAACTTGCCTTTCCTGTGTGTTAACAATTCAAAAGGGAAAAAAAGGACCCCCCCCCTAAAGAACAAAATAACCAAGATCAATTTCACTGAAGACTACAAATGGTGGAATTTACACCAAAACCTTGGATCATCCTTTGGTCAGTAACGCGTTACCCAGAATAACCTGGAAAGGTGTCCCCACATTTATCTGTACAAACAATTGAATAACTGCAAGATAAAACAAACAATGAATGGTGGAATATATCCCAGCACCATCCATAACCCGCCTCCCAGATAGGGAGACGAAGTTCTATCATGTTGTGAGCGTCCCCCCTCAGAGGATTGAAAACGAGTGCATATTGGGTCCCCCTGACCATGTGCATATTCAACCCAAGAATACAAAAAGCAATAAGACCCCTTGTGAAAAGAAATGCTGGGTGAAAAGCTGGTAAACATTGTGTCATCTTTTACCCACAGTGGGAAAACGAGAGAAAAAACCATAAGGTAAAATCACACATTGGGGCTGAAAAAAGGCCACCTCCCTGTCCCAGGAATAAAGAATATCCCCAACTCCCAACGAAAAAATATCTATAAAAAAGCCAAGGAATTAATGGTTTTGCCAATGCATACACCAGAAACAAAAGGACACTACTAATATTTTTTGCACAGACAAAAGTTTCCTGTTGATCTGACAAACTAAAATATTAAACCTGTTTGGTCCATAATGACCCAACGTTTATAAGTTATTATATTGTTGGTGAAGGAACAAAGGGAGAAGCATGAAACCTAAGAACAACCAAATCACAACTGGGTGGGAAACCAGAATGGGGGTGTGGCAGCAAGCATTACTTTGAGTTGAGGGGGTTTGGGTGTTATTTTTTGGCTCAGGAAAGATGAAATGGTGCCCAACTTGCCACAAAATAGTTGGGAGCATCATGAAGTGAAAAGAAGGAATATAAAAAGCCGTGCAATTACAGGGAAGGCAAACATCATCAAGTGCATTCCAGCCCCCCAGGCGAAAAATTTTAAAGCATGGACCCGCGAAATGGATCTTCCAAATGGACAATGGAAACCCCTGAAAGCACTGACTCGGCCCAACACTGCGTTTATAACAAAGGTAGCCTTTAAAAGATAAACCAAGTCAATGCGTATTTGGAGGTGGGGGCCCCATTTACAAAACAGCCCCCTGGGGGGAATATCTCAAATCTCCCTATTGAAAATGATAGGCAAAAGGCCTTAAAAAGCGTGCGCAGGTGTGAGCAAGGCCGAACCTACAAACATGGCCTTCAAGTCCATCACTAGATTCTTCCTGGTCCCCCCCGAGAGAAATGAGGGTCCAAAAATTCCTACCCAACTTAATTGTTGGAGAAAGTTTTTGTGGAAATGGATATCCAAAACATTTTGAGACCCAAGTTCCAGTACAGAGTTTTAAAGGCAATTACTAAACCCCAAATACTAAAATGAAAAAATGGTAATGAAAAAACTTTTTTGTCTTTGCAGAAAGTAAATAAAATTCGCCCTTTTTAAAAAATGGGATCTCTCAAATTGTTATGGTAAATTTGTTCAAATAATTAGAATTAATTTTTTGTAATCCCGAAAATGGAACCTAAAAACAAAGGTTTTTCTTCTTGAGTGTTCTAATAGTCAGATTATAGAAAGAAAAAACAGATTATATATAAAACTACACATATATTTTTTTAATACAAATTTAAATTTTAAAAAATAATTAAGAATAAAAAAACATATTGGGGTAATAAATATTTATTATACACGTAAAACATATTGGACCTTATACGTACCTTTGAGTTTTTTCCCCCTGGCTTCTAGCCATTCCTGTAGTTGCTCCCTGGGAATCCTTGGCTACCCTCTTTTACCCTTTACCCCTGAGCTAGGACACCATGAAGCCCGTTACCCCCCCCGCCCCCCAATATGGATGTGGTTGACAGAACCATTGGCAACAGGAACAATGTGCCGAAGGAAAACTGGCGCCCCGAAAAGCCCGCCCCACCAAGAAATTATGCAAATGTGTGGGGGGTCCCAATAGATAAGATATGGCACTAGTTTATTTTGCGTATTTTAAAATTTTGGATCCCAAGGACAACCATTTGGATCTTGGGACCCATCTATTTTCTAGCGAGAGATTCTCTTTGATCTGGGTAACCATATCCTTTGAGCTACAGCGGTTTTTCCCTTGTGAAAAGATACAACTGTTCGCCATTGGGCATTTACCTAGAAAAAGAGGCCATGCCCTCAGGTTTTAAACATCCTCGCTTGGAGAAAAAGCCACTAGCTGTTTTATATTCTATGACAACTTAAAAGGTGTTTTTTTTGTCCCCACTCACTACATTTGGATTCCCACAGCCTCTACTCACATCCTCTGGGGTATTTTTCCCTTTGTTTTTTCACTTTGAATTCAAGGGAAAACATGTTTTTTTAAACTGGGTTTTCTAACACTAAAGGCATCTAAACAAATGTAAGAAGGTCTTTAGGTCGTGTAGCTATAGTGAAACCTGAAGGAAGCTTGGTTGGGCAGCACCATAACAAGAGGGGGGAAATATACTCCAGAAATAAGGTAAGGATATGACAGACTTAACCTGGACATTAAGAAATGTACAAAAGTTGGGACTTGGTTTTTCTTTTGCCAAGAATCTTTAAACATAAAATCTAAATCCTTAATAGTGTGGAAGTAACAACAACCTTAAATATTACCTCACTGTCCCCCCCTCATTCTATTTGGGCTGCGCCTAATGACAATCTTGGGACACCTAAACAGTTTTGTCATATTTAAACACAGTCCCAAGGCCAGTGGGATAACTTTCAATCACCACTTAGAACTGGTGCCCGCCAGCTGGAATACAAGGTAACTTCTGGTTGCCCTGGAGCATATAATACAACATCAGGCCGCTAACCCCTGTTAACGGAAAGTTAAAGCGGCCCCCCAACTCCCACATAACACCAGCTTTGCGCCCCATTTTGTGCCACCTGGGATTAAAAAGTGTGTATTGGCCCTAAGGCAGCTCACTTGTACCTTTTATGTGCCCTACCTGTTTCTCATCCCCCGACCTTGGCCCCTAGTAGCACCCGCTGGCGAAAATCAACTAAGGGGGAACAACTCCATATCCTACAAACCTTTTAAGCCACCCCCCTTTATCACTGTGATGTCCCCCCCCCAGTTGAAAGCAATGAAAAGATAAGGGCAAAGGTGGTGGGGAAGGGCTAACTTGTGAGGTCCCAACACTTACCCACCCTACAGGGGTCCCCCTGCTGCCTCTTTTTCCTGGGTTTTCCCCATCGCACAGAAAATATACAACCAATTTATCCCCCTTCCTATTGGAGGTAAAAAAAAAAACAATAATTATTTCACTTTCGCGCGGACCCCTTCTTCCCTATCTTAGCTTCCTATGCACAGGCCCCAGAAGGCGGAGGGAACGGACGGGTTATTAAGAGCAGAAAGGTTAAAGGCGATTTCCCCGCCCATAGGGGCGCCTAACTCTGCCTAACCCTAAAGGGGCCTCCCCAAGTGGCAGGGGCCTTCCCGACCTACGACCCGCGTCCCCAACAGAGACCGATTTGCCATGAGACCCCCTGAAAAAGCGCGCCGTACCGGGTCCCCTACCCCCACCCCTCCTTTAGACCAGCTTTCTATCTGCGGAAGGCAAATAAAGGAGCGAGCGCTCCCCCCGCCCCCCCTAACCAGCAGACACAGGCTTTGTCGGAAAAGAACCCCCGCCTTTCCTACCGCGAGGAGAAATCGCTGGGGATCCCTCCGCGGTAATCACGGGTCCCCCGAATACATGCGGGGCCGCTGGGGCGGATCACACCCCACTCTAGCGCTGCGAGTACAAGGACACCCTAACCCGCGCGAACCCCGTGAAGGGACCAGCTTTGGGCAAGCCGTCCCGCCAAAAATGAAGTGGGATGTTTTCACCCATCGCCGACGCTGCCCATCCACCCTCTGAGCCCCTTTCACTAAACAAGCCTGTCCCGCGTGACCCCATAGGCTGTTGCGCCCGAGGAAAGCTGCCCGGAGGGTGCGCGCTGCGGGCCCCCCCCGGAGTAAAAGAAGAGGGACCGAGAATAGAAAAGGATGCTCGCCGAGCAGCCCCGGGGGAAAAAGCAGGTTAAAGGGTAGAGCGTATTAAAATGGTTTTTTCCCTCTTATATTTTTTGCCTGCCCCTGGTCAGGCCACCAATACGCCTTGCACCCCTGTGGCCCCCTTAATGATACCCCTGCCCTGTGTGAGCCCAATACGTCGCTTCCCCTGTGGCCCCTAAGTCTAATACCTTGGGCCTTGTGGGTCCCCATATTATCGACCCCTTCCCCCTGTTTAATAAAGCCCCCCCTTCATACCGCTTTGCCTTGTGAGGGACGCTAATAATGCCAGTTTTCCCCCCCCCTAGTGGCCCCCCCCAAATCAAAAACGGCCTTGCCTGGTAGCCCCCCCTAATATGCCCTGCCACTGGTAAAGCACCCCTATACTGCCTTGTCCTGTTTGCCCCCCAATACATGCCCGCCCTGTGGGCACCTAAATATACATCCTGTTGGCCCCATACGCGGCCCCCTGCCCCCCCCCTGTGGCCCACATACAACCTGCCCCCTGGTGGGCCACCCCCCATCACGCCCCCTGCATGGCGCCCCCCTTATACACCACCAGCCTGGGGTGTGCCACCCAATACCGCCTTGCCCCTTCGTTGTGCCGCAATATCAACCTCCCCCTGAGCTTGTGTCCGCCATAATAATAACCACTGCCTGTAAAAGCCCCTATACAACCTGCCTGTGCCCCCATATGCCTGTCCCCTGTAAAAGCTACCCCTAAAACTCCCTGCCCCCCCGTAGAGACCCCTATATAAAGCCTGTCCCCCCCTGTCGGCCCCCCCAACGCCCCAGCATGGTGGCCCCCATAACGCCCCTGCCCCTGTTCATGTGGCCCCCACCCCCCCCCCACTTAAATGCCCTTGTGCCCTGTGGGCCCCCCCTCTACGCCTGCCCCCACACTGAGCCCCTTTATACGGGCAGCTTTGAGCCCCTATTGCGCCTTGGGTCCCCTGGAAGGTCCCCCATATAGCCTGCCCCTGTGGCCCCCCCCCCTAGCTAAATACCATGGCCTGGGGATGCCCGCTATAGCGCATTATATACCCAGCCTTTGTCCCCCCCCTATATAAACCTCGCCCCACCCTGGAGCTCCCCTATAGCCATATAATTAACCCTGGCCGTGATAGTGCCCTATATACAATAATACCCCTGGCCCATAAACAAAAAGTGGACCCTTAATGACCCTATATACCTGCCGAAAGAAGTGACCCTAGTATCATATAGCGTACCTGTGGCCCTGTAAAATTGTGGCCCCCTAATATTTTTTATATACCTACCTGTAACCTAAGGGGACAATATTACAATATTTACCTCCACACTACCTGACAGAGGGGCCCTATAATCTATAATACCTGACCCCTAAACATGAGGGGGCGCACACCTAATAAAATATACGCTAAAAATAAATTTAGAGGGAGTTTACTGAAAAAATGTGGAGGGAATCTCAAGAATATTCTTGAGATCCAAATCGCCAAGTGACGAGTAATGAGAGGAGGCCGGGGTAGGCAAAATCCGCAAACAGGAAAAGGTTGTGAATCGGAATGGAAGACAAGAAAGGGAAAAAATATGAAACGAACGACTGTGAATCAGAAAAAAATTGACCGCGGTTACCCATCCCCTCGGGTGTGAGGGTCCACTACATGTAAACTGCAGTGTAAAAAAATCAACTATCTTTTTAATATCTTTATCACATGCGCATGAGCGTCCCCTGACATAAAACAAACCTAGTATCCTAACCAACTAACCTGGGGTCCCCCCCTGTAAGGCGGTGTGTGGTAATATGTAAATCAGAGTCCCCCCACCACCTGTGTAACCCCAAACTGAGATTTGTTCCCCCCCCCCCGCGCATAAAGCTGGGGGGGTCCGCCCGTTTTTCCCGGTCAGGGAGATCCCCCCCCCCCAGAGCATCGAATTATAAGTTTTTGCGTTCCCCTTAAGTATAAAGTCTTTGGGATCTTGGAGTTTTTTGTTAAAGGAGTAGGTTTTTTAAAGAAAACAGTCCCCCAAATTCCGTCTCCCTGGTTAGATTTGCTCCGATGGTTAACGGTTGGGAAAAATTAATCGGTCTGAACACTGTTTAATTATTTTGTAATGTTAAATTACACTGTTCCAATAGAGAATAACGAGCCCCGATTTATGAAAAAAAAGCCAAATCTCAAGTCCCCCCCCCACATGGGCTTTGGAATGAATCCATTGTTGCACGATGGGGAGACTGGCTGAAGGAGATCTGGAACTGGAGCCTTAATGTCGTGAAAGTATGCAGGAAAAAATTAGTGGCGACACAGGACCCTCCTGGAGCGGCCGCAAGGGTGGGTGAACGAAGGAATTTAGTGGGTTGGAGAGGGTCCCCATACATTTTTTTATTGGTGGTAAGTCTGGGGGGCCGCCCCTTGTGGGCTTGTGTAACTGGTGTCCTAGGGTCCAACCCAAAAATGCCCCCTTTTGTCCCCCCGGGCGCCCCCTGCCATACAAATGCTCTACCAATTAAAACTAACGTAAAACTAGGATACATGAATCTAACGGCTTGGATTTTTTTCATGTTGCTGTCCAGTGTTGGAGGCCAAATTGCGAGTGCCCTAGTGTAAGCCAAGAATTTATTAAAAGTCAACTCCCCAATTAGGACCCTAGGTTTACTACAACAGCAACAAGAATCAGAAAACACCGGAACGACTGTGCTGCGATAAAGAACCCACCCTCAAAAAAGGAAAGACAAAATCATTGTCTATTTTTTTTGGCAACCTAATTGCTAAATATGTGAATTCCCTGGGTAAATCCCCAATTCGAAAACGGGCCCACACGGCAAAATGGGAAATTTGTTTTGGGGATGGCACAAAATTTTTTGAACACTTTGTGCTGTGTCAAGAAACCCCCCCCTATATCCGCGTTTTAGACTCTGAGAATATTTTTATAAATTAATATATCTGGTTAGCATATGGGAGCCCCCTGGTGAGCACTTGCGACATGATTTTTTTTTTTTCCCCATATGGGATAATCATGAAGTAACAAGGAGGCAATTCCCCCCCCCTAAAGGGGGATGATCTGCTAGTCCCCACCATCTGGTGGGAAATCTCCTCATCAACAAGTCTTTTAATGTTCCAAGCATTTTGCATAGTAGTGGGGCCCCCATTTATACACAAGTCCCCCACATAAAGATGGTTCAGCTATCGTATTTTGTATTCTTAAAGGAAACTGATGCCTGCCCATACTGTTATTTTTTTTCCATTATCCGCAAACTCAGGGCCTTTTGCCTTAAGTTTATTATCTCATTGATGGGATGAAAATCATAGGCCCTATCAATAAACCTTGTTTTTGCTATCTAATTTCATTCCACAGTCAAGAAAAAATAGCCACTGAGGACAATTTCCAATACTTTCCTCCCCTGGATCAGTATGTCAAAGACTAATACATTTGTATGAAAATAATTAAGATGTATATTTTGGAGATCTTACCTGCTCTTTTGAAATTTCCTTATATAAATAGATATTCCAGTAAGAAAACCAAAGGATGGATAAGTTGAAATAAACCCATGGCCCCAGAATTCAAAGATGTATGCAATTTGGCCAAAAGCAAAAAAGTGGTCTAAAACAAGTGTTTTGAGAAAAACTTTATTAGACTTTCAGGCCGACTCACATATCATGGGAACAACCACAACAGACGTTTGAGAACGGTGGAAGCCCCCTAACCAATCCCATTTTTATTGACAATCATTTTTGGTGTTTTTTTATCTTAATATATAAAATAAGACCCCTTTAGCCCAATTATTTTTTGCATATGCGTTTAGTATTAAGAAACTTTAAACAGAAAAGCCATTAACCAATTTCACAGAAAATTGGGTCCCTCCCAAACATTGAAAATCCACCTGTCGGCCCAAAAAACAGAAATTTAAGTAGAATCCCGATTTAAAATTATACCCCTTATATTAATCATATCTCCTAAAAAAAAAACATCCAAAATCATAAATCCCAGTTGAGTTAACCAAAAATACAAAAAAAATGTAAAACACCCAGATGGAAAGAAAGGGGGATAAAGGTTTATCGTATATGGAAATCTAGACCAAGTTTTTTTGTATCCCTATAGATAATTCATTCTATGAAAAACCGTCCCTTTAAAGCATAAGGCGGGAAGAAAATTCAACCCCTGGAAACAAGGGGGGCGGTCCACCCCTATCAATTGGCTAAACCATGAGATGGGATAAAAAGGATTCCTAAAGTGGCCAAATATAGAGACCAAAGGTTAAAAAGTTCCCCCTATAATCCACTCATTATTTTAAGTATGAGACCTATAGTGGTAGTTGAGATATAGGGATTGCGACAGGGTGATGCAATCGTAGGTTGGTGGCCCACCCTTGTCCCAGGGCGATCCTCTCCTCCGCCTCTGTTTAATGCAACTATAATAGGGAATTTTCATCCCTATATGGGTAACTTAACTTGGTCTCTAAATTCCATTTAAAACCTAGAACAACCTCTCAAATGCCCCTGTTATTTTTGTTTTTCTAATTTTACTTTTTCTTAAATTTCCAGATTAACTTAGTTGGGAATTTCTCTTTTTAGTGAGACCAATAATAATTAAAAAAATGGTATCATTTTTAATAAGGGATATCATATAATTTTTCCTTTTTAGGTCAGTGACCCTACTAAATTGAATAAATGTGCAAAGTTTTATGCAGCAATTCCCCCTGTGTTATTGTTAAAAAAACAGCAGTTTAATTATACTGCGTCTTCTTTTTTTTTGGCGCTCCCCTAAAAAAATCCCCAAATTTTTTCCTCATTTTTCCTCACTTCATGCCAAGTTTTCATTTTAGAAAAAGAATCATTGGATTTTACCTCAGGTAATAACAAGTGAAAACAGGTTTTATCATCTTTGTCACCCCAAATCACAACAAGATCATTTATCTTAGTTAGGAATTCCCCTGTCTGTGAGGGAAGCATATCCAACTGTTGGTAGGCAGGGGGAAAGCCCTGAGGCCAAAGCTGGCTTGTAACAAGGGGTTTAAATTCTTTTGAAAATATCCCCTCTGACTATAAATTACAAACCTGCAAAAGAGCACAGCCAAACAACTGCGAGGACATACAGGTGACCAGGGTTTTACCAGCCCCTGTTACAGCCTTCCCTCCTCCATAGCAAACAGACACAAGACCATCTATAATGACCCCCCCCTTGGCTGTCCTAGTTGTACAGCATGGATAGCAGTAAACACGTCCCCAGGCTTCCCTCCCCTTTCACAGTGGAACTGTACCCCCCCATCAAGCCCAGAAAGACAGTTTAGGATTTTTATCCACAGCAGCTGTCCCAATCATTAGTGGAACTAACCCATCATGCCTATGTCAGGATTTGGCTTGGATCTTAGGGGCTAATTTCAGTCTTAAAGCGGATCAGTGCTTTTTTCAAAAACTGAATTTAAGGTAAGGTGTTTTTTGTTAAAAATTGAGAGGGTCCCTCCCCTGTATACTTCAAAGGAACACTTTATACTATCCCCCTGTGGAGGGGTGTTATAGGTAATTCCCCCCCTCTTTATTAACGTCTATTCTTATTTATTAGTATTTATTTTGAGTGACGTATTTTATAAACTCCAACCCTTTGGAGTAAATTTTTCAACACTGCCCCTGAATAGTGAAAATTCTTGGGCATGGTCCTTTTCCAGTCACGAATTCAAGCATGTCCCCTTAAGGTGATTAAATTAAAGGTCTCCCCCCTTCCCTACTCACATTCCCCAATGTATTGGTAACAAATAACCGAGTCCAACTCACTTTGGGTAAACGGATAAAAAAATACCGCATTTTCCTATTCAACCTACCTACAATGGTTGTGTTCTTTAATCGATTGTGGTATTTGCGAGGTTCTGAGAATGACCGATGATGCGGGGCCCAATCCAAGCAAACTCTACTGCCCTCAATTGTCCTTGAACCTACAAAAAAATTAAATAATTGTTATTTTTTCCCCCCAACCTCAGTGGTGGTAAGAATTCTTTAACGTGGGGGTCATTGGGCCCCCCTGCTTTGGAAACACAATGGGGCCCGACCAAAATCAATAAAAAAGATGTCCCCCCACTCCCAACGTACCAGTTTTTTTTTATAAGGTGCCTTATAATGAAAAGCATATAGTGCCCCGAAAATGTGATAAGGGATAATTCTGTCCCAATAAAATCTGGCAGTTAAAAGTAAATACCTTGCATTAACACAGCAAATAGCATATCATAAGGTGGCAAGATTACCTTAGGCCAAAACATGAAGAGCAATAATGCTGTCTAGGGTTAACAATAGCCTTCAAAAATATTTTAGGCCGCATCCCAATAAAGGCGTCCTGAGTCCTGGACGCAAAATCTGGGCGTCTATAGAATACTTACAAAGTAATTTTTTGTTTACATAGTCTGGTCAGACCCCGCAAAAAGGGGACCAAACGTCCCCCCCACCGCATCCCAGTTTTTCAGCCCGTTTGATTGCTAAAAGCGTTGTTTTATATGCCTTTAAAGTGTTTAAAAGTTGGGGGTTTACTTTGTTGATCCCAAGAAAGGAAAAAAGGACAAAAACCCCCATGGGTGTAGAAAGGCACAACTGTGTCCCTCTCAAAAATGTTTTAGGGAAAAAAAAAATCTCCCCCCCCCGACCCAATTCTTTTTGCCCCCATTATAATAAGATCTCCCTGGATGCAAACGACCCCTCTCCAGAATTCCTAGTCACTAAAACTTTGTTTTTTATATTTTAACAACAATCCTTACAGAAATGGTAAAAAAAATCCAAGACCCCTTTTTCTCCCCAGAATCCCCCAGGGGTTCCTTCTAGAAACCTTGTTTTTATAAAAAAATTTAACATCTACAGAAATTTGTTCTCCGGAGGAAACCCTCGACTCCAGAATCCTCTGGGCACAAACTAGAAGACCTTGTTTTTATATCTATTACATCTCTAGGAAAACTGAAAATCCAGACCCTTTTCTCCAGAATATCCTAAGTCCCCAACACTAAAAAAATTTGTTATATTTACCTCTAGAAATGTATCCCTGACCCCTTTTTCTCCCAGAATCCTTATTCACTAATACAATACTTGTATATATTTACGCTACTCTCCCCCGGATAAATGCTCCAAAGCCCGTCCCCCTTTAAAACCCTCACCTGCTCTTTAGTGTTAATTTACCATGTACAAATTCCCTGTGTTGCCAGAGAGCTTATCCACATTTCCCCCCCCCCCCTTTTCCCCTGCGTTCTACAACAGGCCCAGTTAACGGACCCCCTACACCTGCCAGTTGGAACAAAAAAAAACGTACACCTGAAAAAACGAAGGATTAACAAAAATAACGTTCATGAAAACCTCGTCGTTTATTATTCTTGTTACCACTGCCCTGTCAAAACCAGCAGAAAACAACTTTTGAGCGGGCGGTTATAGTTTTTTTTTTATTTTTTCATCTTTTATTTATGGATCGTTAATTTATTACATTTTTTTGAAGTCCCGTTCCCTTTTTTTGGAGACCCGTACCCCATCCTTATGCTCTGCCTTTTTAATTAGTAAGCCCCAACAAAATTAAGCCCAGCTTGGGATTGTAAAAACCCTAACACTCTAACAGGTTGAGTTAACCATGTTTTTTTAATAAGTAGATAACACTATCCTTGTAGGATCACTGTATGCCATTTGTGAGTAGCATTGTCACCCCCTTTGAGGTTTTTAGTTCTACTACTTTATTAGAATTACCAAATTTTTTAGCCAACCCAAAAATATTACATTGCAACCAAAATCCACAAAAAAAAACCACACATTTACTCCCCTATTTCCATAAGCATAGATAACTGGGATACATTAGCATTCCAAAATCTTTAAAGAAAAAGGGAATTTTTTTTTAGAGCCGGCCAAAAAAATTCCCCAAAAATAAACGCATTTGAGGTTTTGGCGAGCCCCAAAATACGCCATCAAAAAAAAAAAAAAAAACATTTATAGTGTTCCAGAAGCGAGAGCGATCAATTTTTTTTAGGCCAGTCCAAAGAAAAAATTTGTCTTTTAACGAAATTAAATATTTGAATCTTAGCGCCCAATTTCAGTAAAAAAAACGGGATTTTCGGCAACCACAATCCGTAAAACATAACCTTAAATTCTTTTGCTCGTTTGATCTCCAAAAGGCTAGAATTCACATTTTTTAATTAAGCCGCCCAAAAATCCTTATTAAAAATTACGTATTCAAAGCGCCGGAAATCCGTAAAAAATTTATTTAATTTGCGTATTAACAAAGCGTAACAGAATCGACCTTTAAAACATTAGCGTCCCAAAAATGGTTAAAGAACTATCGGGTAAATATAGCGCCCCAGAACAACGCCATCAAAAACAATCGGAGAATTTCTGGTGCCCGAAAACCTGTAAAAAATACATATTTTTTCATGGAGCGTCCCAGAAGTGAGATTCAAAACTTTATTAAATAGCCCCCAAATCTGTACAAAAAAATTTAATTTTTTTAGTGCCAAAAAGACATTGTAAAAACCCGGATTTCTTTGCGCCAAAAATCAGTAAACAAAAAAAAAAATTTATTATTTTGCTTCAGAAGGGTCCGTAGAAATAAATACGTTAATAAAGCGCCAAAATTCTAGTTTTAAACAAAAAAAAGTTATTTAAGTGGGGCCAAAAAAACTGGTTAAAAAAAAAAAAAACAAAAAGGAAATTCTTGTATTGCGCCCTCCAAATAAATTCCACCGCGTTACAAAAAAAGACCGTAATTGTATTCTGGCGTCAGAGCCGAGATAACGTTAATCTAGCGGCAAAAATCTGTACACAAAAAATCATTTTTGTGCCAAAAAACGTAAAAAAACGGATTCTTCTGCGCCAAATCTCCGTAAAAAACTATTATTTTGAGAGCCGTCCAGAATCTCGAGATAGACATTTATTAGCGGCAAATCGTTAAAAAAAAATATATTTAGTGCCAAAAAACGTAAACAAACGATTCTGGTCACCAAAATCCGTAAAAAAAAGGTATTTTATGCGGAGTCGTCAGAGGCGAGATAACTTATGTCGCGCCATATCTGTAAAAAATTTATTTTAGCGGCAAAAAATTTAAATAACATGGATTCTTGAGCCAAAATCCTTTAGAATAAAGTATTTTTGTCGCGTCAGAAGCGAGATCAACGTTATTAGGCGGCAAAATCTGTAAACATTAAATATTTTTTAGTCTCCAAAAAACGTCAAAAAAAAAAAAAAAAAACGAGATCTTGCCCATAAATCCGAAAAAAAAGTATTTCTGTCGACAGATCGAGATAACTTCTATAGCGCCAAAATATGTTAAGAAAAGGAGTTTTAGCGGTCAAAACGCAAAAAATGGATTCTAACGCCAAAATCCATAAAAAAAACAAATTCCACATCAGTAGCGAGTATAACTTTATTAGCGCAAAATGAAGTTTAGAAAAGGATTTTAACATCAAATCTTTAATAAACAAAACTGATTCAGATGCCCGAAAATCTGTAAAAAAACGTATTTTTATCGAAAAAAATAATAATTTGCCGCAAAAAATCGTTCTAGCGACCAAGCATGACATCATATATTACACCAAAGGTACAAAAAAAGAGACACATCAGACACTTGTATGCAATTCTAGACAAGGATTAAACCTTTGTTATACCTACCCATTAGCGTGTACACCTTGGTCTCTGGGAGGGTTTTCATTGAAAAATCGCGCAAAAAGAGCGCGAAAACGCGCCAAAAACGCCGCCAAAGACGTCCAGCGCTTTCCATAGACTCCTGTATAAATTTTTCTGCCCTGCTCTGGCGTTTTAGAGCATGTTTGCAGAAAGACGAGATCAGTAAAAAAACACTAGCAGAAAAAACAGAGCTCAGTGTAGCCAGCAGGACGTTTTTAGCATAGAGTCTCATGAGATGAAATCAGTCTTTCTTTTTCCAAGCGTTTTTAGAAAACGAAAAAACGCTGAAACAAAACTACACGTTTTTCTGTGCTAGTGTAGACAAGCTTAGCTAGGTTCAAATGGCTTAAATTGCGGGACGAAAATACGACCCGCAATTACGACCCGTGTGGCCAGGGTCGGGGGCGGCGATGCCGTGGAGGATCGGAGGGGGGGGGCGTGCACCTCGCCGAGCCCGATAGACTTGTATTACCAGCCGGCGCCGACATACGCCACTGGTATTACCCATGGTCATCATATCTCCCCTCCGCGGCGTATTCGCCAAGCAGGGAGAGGAGACGTAATCCATAGTTCTCTATGAAAACTGTGATTACCGAATGACTGGGACAGTTTTCAGCCCGTAATTTGCCACCCGGTGCGTAATATACTGGACTGAAATACATTCCAATTTTAAAGCCATGTGAACATGGCCTAACAGTTAAAAAATCCTTTCTATGTTTATGTAGAAACTTTCTTTCCTTAAGATGTAGACGGGATCCGCCTTTTTCTAAAAACAGCCCTTTGGGTATTAAATAAATTTTTAGCGGGAAATCTCTTTTTTGGGCCCCTTTAAAATATTTTAAAACATTTTTAAATTTTTATTTCCCCCCGAACCCCCTTCTTTTTCCAAAAAACCTAAAAAACCCCCCCCGGGCTAATCTTTCGGGGAAAATTTTGCAAGCCCCCACCCGCCCTTTTAAATTATTTTTTGGGGCCCCGTTTTTTTGTCCCTGTTAAAGGGGGGGGGTTCTTTTAACAATTTTTTTTTTTTCCCTTGAAACGGGGTACAAAAAAATTCCCCCATGGGTGGTCAAACCCAAAGTGACTTGTAAAATGAGAGAATAATGCCCCATCAGGGTGCATCTATGCCCCTTATAATAAAAACCCAAATAAACCTTTTAAACCCTTGGCCAGCTGCTGCCTAAACACGGGCTCCCTACGTTAAGTTTCCCTGCCCCCACCGGGTTTTCCCCAAAATCCTTCTCCATGTAAATTTTAAAAACCCCAATTTTTTTTTTCCTTTAAAAAACATGAAAACCATGAAAAGGGAAATTTTTCCTCCCCATGGCAAAAACCTTGCATTTATCAGTTTTTAAAAACCTAAATCTGCCACTTCCCCCCTGCCCGGGCCTCCAATTTACCCAGATAACCCCATTATCCCCTATTTGGGGGGTTAAATTTTACAGATTTAAAGTAAACCCCCTTTTCCCCAAAAAATTGGGAATATTCAAACGGGGTTGCAATCCCGTTTTAAGAATAAATTTATAAAAAAATTTTAAAAAAGGGGAAAAAGGGCCCCCAAAAAACGGCCTTTGGGTGGTACCCTACTCCCTAAGGGGGGAAAATCCAGTTTTAGTATGCACCAAAAATTTACCCCCCTTTTTAAATTCTTTTTTCCAGGACCCTTTGCTTCCCCCATTTTCACACATTTTTCCCCCAATTTCCAAAGCATTCCCCAATTTTATTTTACCAACCTTTTATGTGGAACAGAAAATTAAATTTTTTAAAAAAAAATTCAAAATATACACCCAAAAACCCTCACCCCGAAAAAAGTCTAAAAACTAATTTCCTCTTGGGGAAAGCTGAGGGGAATTTTTTTGACGGGACCCCCTTTTCAAAAACCCCAAATCTGGAAGGGAAAGTTTTTAAAATTTTTTTTCAGTGAAAAATAGCCCCCCAGAAAAAGAAATCTCTTGGAAAACCTTCAAAAAAATTTTAAACCCCAACAGGGGGTTTAAATTTAAAACCCGGGCCAAATAGTTTTTCTGGTAAAATTTTTTTGCCCCCTTTTTTAAAATTTTGGCCACCAAAATTTGCTTTTGCCCAGCCCTTGGGCCCAAAACCGGGTTTAATTTTACGGGTCCAAAAAATTTTTAAGAATGGGGGCCTTTTTTTATAAACTTTTACTTAACCCCCTTAGGAAACGCGGGTGAAATATTTTTCGGGGCCGGGGGATTTGTTTTTTTTTAAAAGCTTCCTAAAAACAGCTGAAAAACTTTTTCCCGGTTTTTAAAGACAAAAAACATTTAAAGTTGGAATTTACCTCCCCCCTTTTGCTCATAAAACGGGAAAGGGAATCCTCCTGGGTTAAATAAAATTGGAAAAAAATTGTTTAAAAAAAAAGGTTTGTTTTTTTTCCATTCGCCCTCTAAAATTTTTCTCCCTTTTTTTATTTTTTTAAATAAAATAAAAAATAATTTTTGGGGGTTTCCCCTTTTTCCCTTTTTAGGCAAAAACGTTTTTCTGTCTCCAGTTTTGGGCCCCCCAAACCCTTTTTTTAAATTTTTTTTTTCCAAAAATTTTTTTTTTTTTATAGCTTTTTATTTCCTTTTTCACTTCCCCCTTTTTTTAAAAGGAAAGCTAAAACCCGTTTTCTTTTTTGGTTTTTTTAAATTGCCCCCCTTTTAAAACCATCCCCTGTTATCCATTTTTGGGGTTTTTTTCCCCTGTTTCTAATAATTTTTTTTAACCATATGGTATGTTCCCTTCCACAAGGGCGCCTAAATTTTTTTAAAAAAGATCCCCCCATTTTTTTTTTTTTTTCTTTTCTGCTTTTTTTTAAACCCTTGTCCCAGTCAATACGGTTTTTTAAAGGGCCTCTCTAAACAGGATAAAATTTACCCTTTCCCCTAAAATTCAGTTTTTTTTGGGGGCTCCAGACAAAAACCTATTGAAGGAAAAAAAGGGGAATTTTTAATTAAATATTAGGGGTCACAAATTCCCCTAAACCCCTAACCCTTTTTTGTTACTTTTTCCCAGGTCAAAATTAGTCAATATTAATCTAAAAGCGTTTTTTTCCTTTAGTCCCCCCTTTTCACCAAGGTAATTTTATCTTTATTTAAAAGACAAAAACTTTTTTTCCTTTGTGAAAAAGTTTACAGGTTTTTCAATTCCCAATTTATGTCGGGGGTATTAAAGCCCGGCCCATAAAAAAAAAATCCCCCCTTTCCCTGATTAGTTCCCTTCATCAAATTTCCCCTGAGGACATACCCTTCATGGGTTCTTTTAAATTTTGGGGGCCCTATAGCAAACCCCCCAAAATTTAGAATTAAAATTAAACTGTTATTCCCCCCCCATGTATTTTTCCCCCATAATAAAATTCCCAAACCCTTTTAAATTCAAAAACCCTGTACCTATATCTTTCCCGAAATGTTGGCTTCAGAAAAAGGAAAATTTTAAATAGAGACAGACCCCCCCCCCTTCCGGTTTTTTGGGCCCCCATTTTTCCTAAATAGACTGAAAACCCAAAAGAAAACCCCCAGTCGAAAGCTCCCCGTCCAACCAAGTCTAAATTACCCCCAAAATAGTTCATATTTTTTTTTCTGAAATTTAAAAAATTTTCCTATTTAAATTTATTTGCTGGTCAGACCCCTCCTTTGGCCCCCCCCCTTTCAATTTTAGTTTTTTTTCAGTTTTTTTCCCTTTTCTCCCCTATACTTTTTAACTTTTTGGCAACCCCCCTTTTCCCCCCAAACTCCACCCCCTGTTTTAAATTACTTATTCCCATTTTCTCTACTTCACTATCTTGCATGAAAATATTTGAAAGTTACCCCCCCCCCCCCAACCCTAGTTTAAAATTTTTCCCTCCACCCTTCCTAGCCATTTTTTCCCCCCCCAATTTACACGGGCCCCCCTCCCCTTTTAGGGCCGCCCATACCCAAGCAAAAAAGAGTTTTAAAACCAAAGACAAAGTTCACCCCAGTTCCCCAAAAAAAACCCAAAATTTCTCTCTTTTCTTAAAACCCCAAAATTTTTTGAGCCACTTAGTCACCCCCTCTAATCTCCCTCTTTCTCCTTCGGGGGATAAAGGAAAATTTTTCGGGAAAAAAAATTCCCCTGGAGGTCCGGGCCTTTAAAAAGTTTTTTTTGCCTTTAGCCCCTGAAATATTTTTTTAAGGAAAAAAAACCTTCCACCCTACTTCTAACTTTTTTTTTGGTGCCAATGTGGAAATGACACTGGATTCTAAAACCAACCCCACCCAGCAATTTTGTAAACCCAAAATCCGGGATAGGGGTTTCGAACTCGACCCCGGGAAAAAAAACAACATACTGTTCGAAAATTTCCTGGCCCTTTTGGGGCCCAAAAATTGCCCTTCTGTTCCCCTTATAATGGAGCCCCCAACAAATTTAGCACCTATCTAGCCTGACCTGCACTCCTTTTCCCCCCATCTTTTTGGAGCAGACGGGGGGAAAGGGGTTTTTCCCGCAGAATGCTTTTTCTACCCCGACTTTCCCCCTAAAGGCCCCCCAATTTTTCCCAAATTTTTTGGGGGTTGAAGAGGCCCACCCTTTCCGGCAAACCTCCCAAAACACTCTTCCCCACCCTTTTTTCTAACTGTTTACCCCGGGCCTACTCCCCTAAATTTTCCTGTCCCCTTTCAAATGTTTAACCATCCCCCCAGAAATCTACCCCCTGGGGATGAGGGGCTCATGGGGCAGAAAAACCCGCTTCCCAATTTGGGGGAAAAAGGGAAATCTCAATTTTTGCTCCTTTAAAGACCCCGGGTTTTTGGGGGCTTCAAAAATTTTGGCAGTGTGAAACAAAACGGGCAAAAAGCATTTTAAAGGGAAACCCCTCGAAACTTTTTGGCCCAAGGGGTTTGGAAATACTTTTAAAACGGGTTGGGTGAAACCTGGCACCCTTGCCCCAAACAGGGAATTTCAGGGAAAATTTTAAAAATAAAAAAAATCCAGATAAAAAAAAATGAAAAATCCGGGAAAATACGGGCCCCTTTTTTTAAAAAACCCCCCCAAAAATCAAAAGCCCCACCAAATTTTAAAAGTCCCACAAAATGACACATTTTAGACAAAAAACACAAAAAAGAAAAACCGGTCAAAAATATTCGCTGGGCCCAAATTAAAGTTTAAAAAACCCTTTTAAACCAAAAAGAAATTTTCACCAGTGCAGCAGCAAAACAGAAAAACTCCCCTTTTGAGAAGGAAAAAGGCCTACTGGCTCCACACAAAAAGAAATTTTTAAGCTCGGGCTGATTGGGTTTTAACCAAAACCCCAAAACAAAGTCCCTGCCCAAATTTCCCCTTTAAACTAGGGGCCCTTTAATTTTTCCGCAAAACTAAAGAAATTGGTGTAGTTTGCAGAAAAAGGAAACCCAAACAAACACAAAACAACTTTTTAAAATACTTTTAACAAAAAGCAAAACCCCACAATAATGTATAGTTTCAAGGAAAAAAACTATATTCTGCAAACAAAATTTTTAAAGAAAATAATGAAAATAAACACAGAAATTGCTAAATTTATAAAAAAAAGACTTCCACCCCCAAATTTATTTTTTTCCCCCCCATTTAAAAGCAAAATGACACACTTTAGACAAAAAGACACACTTGCACACTCAGAATACTCGCTAGGCTACTTAGCTTTTAACCCTTTGATCCAAAGCAGTTCAGCAGTGCAGCAGCAGCAAACTGTACAGCTGTTCATACATACACATAATAGATCAATTCTGACATGTCACCCTATGGCATCCTTTTCATACCTATAGTATTTGAGTGTACAAAGTAACTAATCTTATAGGATACTTACATATAGCTCAGAATTGAGACCAGCATAAATCCTGGTCAAGTATCCAATGCCTTTTGCTGTGAAACAACCCCATATTATTAGGCTTCCTCCACCGAACTTGACATTTCCATCAAATTCCCGTTCTGTTAGTCCCCTTTTCCCTTGATTCTTCCAGACCCATTTATACCCATCAGGGTTCAGTCTATTGAGTTATGTCTCCAAATCACCCATTTTAAAATTTCTACTGTACACTTTATGTACTTTTTTGTAAACTTGAGCCAAAGCTTCTTATGAGGATATTGAAATCAAGATTTCTTCACCTTTTTTGGGCCACCATCCAGACCTGTGTAATGCGTGTTGCATAGTGCTTGCATGGATGTCTGTGATCTCACTCTTACGAAGCCTACGAGCCACCTCCACCTTTGTGTCTGTCGTGTTAGAACTGACAGACCTTGTGATGAGCCGACTTGTTGACACTGATGTTTTGCCTGGATGTTCACCTCTTGGCTTTGCGATGGACAGACTTCATTTCATATTCTTCCAGCTGTCATGGCCTCACATGATGCAGTTTGGCAATTGTCTTGATGCTATCAGTGAGATGGATGATGCTGTTTCTCTTTTCTTGGGAAATCTTCTTCATGGCTGCTCGAACCAGTGACCTTTCACTTGGAAATCAGCCTATTAACACATTGAGCTATTAGGGAATGTGAGAACTGGCTGTATTTTGTAGTATACAAGAAGGAAAAGATTGTTCCACGACCAGGAGCAAAACAGTAGCAATGCACTTACATGACAAGAATCTGCATAACTAAGCATATACTAAATAGTTGCAGGTCAAACTTTTGTATAAGATAGCCAAGATGATTGTCTATAAAATGATGGTCTTAGATTCAAAGCTGTAGTGGATGGTGAGATATGGAGCCTGAAAGTCAAAAGTTCAAAACATTGTTACCCTTTTTCTTGTTAGTGTAGATAACTGGATAGGCAGTCTGAAAGATTGATGAGATGAGTAGATCTTGTGCTTCTCAAGTACATGTTGGCTGGTATATTTAGGGTGGGAAGGAAAACTGAGTGCCTACTATGAGTAATGGAACATCACCCAACTTTCTCAGATGCTGGATAGCCTATTCAGTGCCCAGGAAAACTGGATGACATCCCCCACAGCATTCACCCAGAAAAACTGTGGGGAATGGAGCATCCCTGGTGACAGAACTATAGAATGCAGCTGACACTAGTCAGGTGTGGATGTTTGATGGCACTCCCAGTACGGCAAGTATGTTTTAAGTGTTTGTACTTCCCTAGGCTGTGCAAACAGTTCAAAAGACAGGGCAGTCTTGGATCCCCAGGACATACCCCCCAGATTGCTGGGACTGCAGCATGGAATTTGTGACTGTTGGGAGGTATGAAACCCCCATCTTTCCCCATAACCCAACCCAGCCCCACCTGTCAACCCTGAAACCTCCCACTTCTAACTCACCTCTCTAACCCTCCCCCCTCACTCTAAACTGCACACTCTCACCATTCTAAACCCCTCCACCACTATAAACTCCACACACCAACTCATTTCCTCCCTACTCTAAACCTCCCTACCATAAACACACTCTTAACTCCCCCTCCCCATTAACTCCTTTCTCCCCACTTTAATTCCCCCTCTCATTACAACTCCTGTTTCCTCCTTTAAAACCTTCCTACCACCTCCACTCTAAACTGCCACCACCCCGAGAAAATACACTTACTTGTCCTGAAATGCTGCTATCATGGTAAAGAACACTAAGTGCTCTGCTGAGGAGAGGGTCCAGAGCTTTGTGGCTCCTTTCTCTCTTCTCAATACTGCAATAGGTCCGTTCATCTAACTGCATCCAGTATATGATGCTGTCAGAAAAAGCAGCTGTGGTGAAGGAGGCTGGAATCCAATCTTCCCCACCACCACTTCTGAGCTTGCTTGTTATTTCTGTCCCCTTACTGACAAAGCTAGAAGCTCTACCCAACCTCTGCCTACCCGTTATCTCTGCTTAAGTTGAACTAGAGATCTGGCTCACAATCAGCATTACATTTCATCCAAAAGGTGTTCATTGGGGTGAAGGTAAAGGCTCTTTGTCATTCGATTTTGTTCCTCCACACCAAAGTCATCAAACCATTTATTTCTGGATCTTAGTTTCGGCATGGTAGCTCAGTTATGCAGGTACAGGAAAGGGCTTTCTCTAAAAGAATATAAGACATTGGCAAGTGATACAAAAATAACCCAATAAAACCAATTATAGCCCAATAGCCTCTATGTCTGATCATCTTGAGGTCTAGAAAGAAGTTAAGTTTTGCATTGTTAAGTGCAACCAACATGACATCTGGTTAGGATTTCCAACAGTACGATTGTCAGCTGTCCTTTTTCCAAGCTCCTTCTTAATACCAGGGTGAGTTTGCCAAGTGTTCCAGGACAGAGAAAATGCTGTTTCTTTATACATAATGGAATTTTTCTGGATGTAGGATGGAGTGATGTGAATCAAAGAAAACAAGGACGTTAGTGTAATATCTGTAAAGGTCAAATTGGATTTCTGCCAAGAAGCGTCCAGAGTAAAATCAGACATTTTACTGCTCATGAAGAAAGATTGCAAGAGTAATGAGACTTCTCTTTTCTCCTACTTTTGAAAAAATC
>JAODAL010042401.1:0-34859 GCA_025379985.1 Phyllomedusa bahiana | reverse complement strand
ATTGTGCCATCCCCTGACCCATCCCAAGCCCCTGGGGTTTGCTCCCGGGTGACCTAAAACACTGGGTTAAATTGTCCCACTCTGTGGCCTATCCTTTTTTTTGCCACCCCCCAAAGCCCCCCCCCAAATTTTCCCCCCTCCCTTGTCCGGGCCCTCCACTGCTGCTGTGGCTCTGGGGGAAACCCCACATTGTGTAAAATTTCCCCCACTTTTGGGGCCTCCCTCCGGGTTTTTGCCAATCTCCAGAATGTCTTTTGTGCCACGGCCCCTGACCTCTTTCTGCTGCTGTGGCTGCGGGCCCGTGACCTACACACTGTGTCTTTGTGCTACTGCCCTGACCCATGCTGTTTCTGGGGCCCTGCTCCCCGTGACCTACACACTGTTTTTTTTGGGCCCACTTTTTGCCCCTAAATGCTGCTTTTTGGGGGGGAAGCCGTGCCCCCCCTACAAAACTCGGGGCCCTTTTGCCCCCCACCCCTTGGCCTACCCCGGGTTTTTGCCCACCCCAAATGTCCATTTTTCCACAGTCTAAACCCATGCGCTGCTGTGGGGGGTTTGCCTGACCCCCAAACCACTGTGTAAATTATCCCATTCGGGGCCCTTTACTCCTTTTTTTGGCACCTCCAGAATGCCCATTGTGCCACTGTCTGACCTCAGGCACTCTGTGGCTGCTGCCGTGCCCTTACACATCCCTTGTCATTTTTCCCAAACTGTCTGAACCCCCCATGCGTGGGGGGTTGGGCTGATGCCGGGGCCCTTTACACACTCTGTCATTGTGCCACTGCCCTGGCCTCATACTGCGCTTGGCTGCTCCCCCGAAACCCTACACACTGTTTTCCATTGTCCCACTCTGGGGCCCTATTCCTTTTTTTTGCCCCCTTTTCCAATAAGTAAATTGTTCCCCGACTGACCTCATGTTTGCTCCTTTTTGGCCCTCCCCCCCCCCACCCCCCGGGGGACCTCCCACTTTTTCCCACTACCCCACTCTGGGGCCCTACCCCTGTTTTTTGCCCCCCACCAAATGTCTTTGTCCACTGCCCCTGCCCCTTTCATCTGCTGCTGTGGCGCTGCCGTGACCTCCCACACCTTTTCATTGTGCAACTGCCCTTGACCTAAAGGGCTGCGCGGGTGGTTTCTTCCAAGGGCCCTTTACACACTGTCATTGTGCCACTGCAAACCTCATGCGGGCGGGCTTGGTTGTTTGCCGTGACCTACACATTTCGTCTTTGTGCCACTGCCCTACCTCAGGGCTGCTGCTGTGGTTTGCTGCCGTGCCCTACACACTGGCCCATTGTCCCAAACTGCCCTGACCTCATGCGGGCTGGCGTGGCGGGCTGCCGTGCCCTTTACACCCCTCTGTCATTGTGCCACGTATGACCTCATGTGTGCGTGGCTGCTGCCGTGACCTACACACTGTGTCATTTGTGCCAACTCTGTGCCTAACCCTGTTTTTGCCACCTCTAGAATGTCCATTGTGCCAACTCGTCTGACCGCATGCTTTTGTTGATGCCAGTCAACTTCACACTGAGTCAGTTGTGCCCAATCTTTTGGCCTACTCCTGTTTTGCCACCTCCCAGAATGTCATTGTGCCAATCTCTGACCTGCATGCTGCTGTGGCTGCGCCGTCTTACCTCCACACTCTGTCACGATGTTGCCACTGAGCCCTCAGCTTGTTTTTTTTCCACTGATGCTTCGCCATAAATTTATTAGGCTTACATTCCCTCTTCATTTTTTGGTCAGTTTTGCCTCTTATAAGTGTCTTGCCAGGGAATTTAGAGTGAAGCAATTCTAAGAGCGCGGCAGTCATCTGCGTGTCCATACTAAAACACAATCATTGAAGGCAAAAGAGAGGCACATATTCCAGCTCACCACTCCCTGTAGAGTAACGGGCTGCACGGCTGCACTCTGGGAAGCACCATCCAACAGTGAAAAGAGAAGAAATGCCAGCAGCTCCGATAGAAAATGCAAGGATCGCCTTATTATTAAAAGGTAAGTGGAGAACACATAACAAAGCAAAACATGGGGCTGCAGACGCTACGGTCGTTTCAGGTTTTCACATAAACCCTTATTCGTAGCACAACAGCCATATAGCAACATACATATTTTACCAATGGTGTATGAATAAAACTCACCTGTGTGAAGGACGATCCGATCGCGCGTCTCCCAGCCGCGCATGCGCCATCCCCGACTTCCGAACGCCGGAGCCACACGGGCTGGTACCCCGCTTAACCACGAAGCCACACCCCAAGCGGGGCGGAGTCGCTGCCAGACGGTAGCAGCCGAGACCAACAAACCCGCATACCCCGTCTCCAGAGCAGGAATGTGCACACAACCGGCAGCATGAAAACGCAGCGCGATCGGTCATGTCCCACACGGACAACAAGTGAAGAATATAATAAAAAGAAATCATGTTTTAAAAGAGCAGGACAACAAAGGACTAACAAGGCTACAGAATTTAGCCAAAAACACAAGACATGGGATATGGAGTATAAGAAAGCCCAGGAAACTAATATGAAACAAAAGCCACACTGCGCAAATTTTAACCCATGGAGTCAATAGTATTAAGATGGTATAGTCCAAAAGGCTCACGATCTTTAAGTTTGTTAATAAATTTGCTCCCCTTTGCCCAAGGGGAACTTTTTTCTATAGCAAAAGTTTTGAAAACTCAGTGTATGAGAGTTAGGGCCTCTATAAATGGACGGAAATCACCAACAATGTATGACTAGTTGGATTTTTTATCCCATTTAAATGTTCCAAAATCCGCACCCTAGAATTTACGTGTGGTGCAACCAACAAATTCAGCATTGCAAATATATCATCTATGAATTATGTATACAACTGACACGGTAATTGCAAGTTCATATATTGTTGATATGGATAACATTTGCTACCATCAGAAAAACTCAACAAGGCGTGGGAAGTACAAATTGCATGTTTTTGCAGGGATTACCCCCGCATTTTGAAGAAGCCTCCTATTACGGAGCCACATATGTTGTGTGGAATTAGAAATTGACAAGATTTGGAGAAACCAAATTACCAATGTTTTTACAACTGTTCACTGACTACCCCGACATCCATCTTTAAGAATGAATACAATGATAGGGTCTTGTTTCAAAACAGGAAGGAGGTTTTGTAAATAAGGTTTTTTGAACATGATTAAAATTTGGCATATAATCTAACCCAATAGTAGGAATACACTGGTTTTAGAGACCTTTTTTTTGTTTTTTATTTTTGGGTTCGTTTTTATATCGTGGTTGCAATAATTTGGCCCTCTTGGTATATTGTGCTACTTCGTGAGTGCACGATTTAATACCCCAGTGCGGATCATCCTCTCACACAAAAAGCGCTGGCAGAATCTGATTGGATTCCTTCTGATATTCATATTTCTTGTCAGTTGTGCTTAGCCCTATATGAGCTCTCCAACAGTGAATGGATAATTTGGTATGTGCAGGGGTGACTACTGTTATAGTTTATAATGGTATTACCCGGCTATCTTCTTCCTGAAAGTATTTGGGAGATAAAACAATCGGGAGAACCCTTAGTTGTCTAATCCAAAAGGAAATCTTGTTGTTCTTGATACTCCATACATAAAATATAGATTGAAAGGATTGTTATTAATATAATCGAACTAAATATTGTATGGCAGACACAGACCCCCACCAAATTAATAGCATTTCATCTATGTATCTGGCCAATACCACTCCACATCAGACCACATACGCGATTTGTCAGCACAAAAAATATATGAGGACTCCCACCAAGCCATAACTGGTTAGCCATCGATGGCGAAAATTTGCGCCCCATTGCAACCCCGGTTTGTTGTAAATAGGAATGCTCCATCAAAAAGAAAAAAATTATGCTGGAAGAGGAAATGAGCGTGGACCGTATTTTTATACATTTTGTATCTTAAGGTATAATACTTGTTACTATCTAAATGAACAGTCTAGAAAGCCAATTAATTGCTACAGGGAGAGGTATACTGGTGTAACAATGATACTAACTACATCGCAACTGTAGCCACAAATTCAGATTTCCACATTTTGTTAGAAAAAATAGCCCAAAACAGATTTAGAATCATAAGAATCCGGGCCTCGTTTGACCAAAAGTCTGGAGTTGGTGTGGTCCAGCCATTGGCACATACGTTCACATAGGGAAATTATACCCCTGAGACTATCGGCGCATGGAGGTGGCAAGACTTGTTTGTGCACCTTGGGCAATCATACAAGAGGGGAACAGTGGCGTCAGAATCATAATAGAACTAAAGACTCTTCTCTGACAAGACATGTAAAGCCCTGCCTTCTTCTACCACAATTTTAATTTAGAGACACAAAAAGATGCAGTGGATCAGCTTGACAATTTTTGTATCGTCCATTGTTATCTGACACCAATTGCAAATATTTGCTGCATATAATCACTCCTTATGCATGCCACCTACCACTGTTCCCTCCCTTGTCGCCATTTTAAAGACCACATATGCATGCCCTTTGAGCTCCACCAATCTTGTCGTTGTTTTTACAGAAAGATAGAAAATCCCTTCCTGACATTCTGGCTCAAATGTTTGACATCTTGTTTCAATTAGATTTTGGAACAATTCCATGGCTATCCGTTCTGCCGTAACAGGATAAAACGGGATTTTTCACATGAAACACAATTAAACCAACTGAAGGGCTTTTGAGTAATATCTAACTCTTGTAGGGTTAATACTGCGACGCTGTTTCTGGAAACATCATGTTAGAAAATTCTTTAGAAATATTGCCCTCCCTTCCCTAGACGTTTCATTATTACTCATTTTCAAAAGAAGTGTCTTTTAACACAGTCAAGTCCCGTTATAAAGCGATTGAACAACTTTTTAGAACAGAAAAAGTCCAATGGCTGATTCTATGGCCAAAGTTTGAACCCAATTTCAAAAAATTTTCCTGTTCCTCACTTAAACGTTGACTAGACAGATTCAGCACATTTATATCTTTTAGTGTTCCCCTTCTTGGTTCTGGGATTGTCGCTTTGTATTTCCGGCGTGTTTTTTCTTCCCTTCCACGCTAGAATCGTTTTTTGCATGGCTTTTTGCACGGGCTCCTACATTCTGTTTTTTTCGATGTATTCTCATCTGTTTCAATCATCAGAGTCCAGCATATTTCGCCGAAGAATCTGAGCTAAAGCTCACGCGTTAGCATATCTCATTTCTCTTGCTAGCTCGCCAGGATTTTTGTTTAAGGATAGAACTTTGGAGTGGTTAGGAGTATTTTCCTAGAGTGCCAATCATAATATGGTGCCTGTGGCTCGTAATTCTAGTGTCTCTCTTGAATTTTCCGCTTTTTTGTGGCCATGATCGATGTTTCAAAGTGGCCAATTTTTGTTAACTTTCTCATATAGTTGAATGTTATTCTGGACATTTTGGTAAATTCATATAATTTTGTTTTCAAGATCATGAATCTGAGTATGACAACTGTCCAATTAGTTTGTTCATTCTTGATTATTAAATTGCATCAGATACACGAACAAGCCAAGTACAGACATGTTCCACTTTCGCATGAATTCGTCTGAGTAGATATAGTTGGTACTTTTTTAAGCCGCAAACCACGAGGTACCATATTCTTATGGATATATTGCTGTAAATGTGGTTAGGTCCCACCAGATGCGGACCTTCATTTGTCAAGGCCTTTTCGAGCTCTGCTCAGGTGAATTCGCCATCTGTGTTGGGCTGCTCACTTAATCCTGAATGTCAAAGACTTGTGCCGACCCTTTGTCCGCCGTCTATTTAAGCGCGATAGCGAGGCCATATTCATAATGACAGTTTCAACCTTGGTAATGAGAGTAAAAATAGATTTCCTGCCACTTAATATTACAACTCAATACGGCAATTTGAATCAGTATGCATTATATATAAAAAAGGCAATAGGGTGTGCACGGCACCAAGAAGAGCAAATACTGAAGCAAAGAAGGCACATATGCCAGCTCACCACTCCAGTAGGATACGGGCTGCACTGCTGCACTCTGGGAAGCACCATCACAACAGTGAAAGGAGAAGAAAATTGCCAGCAGCTCCGATAGAAAATGCAAGGATCGCCTTTATATTAAAAGGTAATGTGGAGACATAACAAGCCAAAACATTGTGCTGCAGACGCTGACCGTTCCAGGTTTCACATAACCCTTAGTTTTGTACACAACAGGCCCATATGAAGCACCATACATATATATCCCATGATATTGATAAAACTCACCTTTTGAAGGACGATCCGATCGGCGCATCTCCCAGCCGCGCATGCGCCATCCCGACTTCCGGAACGCCGAGCCACACGTGCCCTACCCGGCTTACCACGATGCCACACCCCCAGAGGGGGGGCGGAGTCGCTGTACGTAGCAGCCGAGACCAAACACCCGCATCCCCGTCTCCATAGCAGGAAGTGTGGCACACATACCCGCATGCAGGAAAACGCACCTATCGTCATCCCACACAGGAAAACAAGTGAAGAATATATAAAAAGAAATCATGTTTAAAAGACAGGAACAACAAGGACTACAAAGGCTACAGAATTTTAGCCAAAAACACAAGACATGGGATATGGAGTATATAGCAAGCCCAGTGAACTAACAATGAAACAAAAGCTCACTGCGCAAATTTAAACCCATGGGAACAATAGTATTAAGATGGTATATCCAAAAGGCCTCACAATCTTCGTGGTAAGCCGGGTACCGGCACGTGTGGCTCGGCGTTCCGGAAGTCGGGATGGCGCATGCGCGTCTGTGTGACCGCCGATCGGATCAGCCTTCACACATCGTGAGTTTTATCATCAACATAACCGGTGGTATAATATTATGTTGCTCATATGGCCTGTTGTGCTACGACTAAGGGTTTCTGTAACCTGAAAACGCGTCAGCGGTCTGCGAAGCCACCATGTTTTGGCTGTTAATGTCCTCGCACATACCTTTTTTATATAATAAAGGCTGATTCCTTTGCATTTTCTTTCGAGCTGCTGGCAATTTTCTTCTCTCATATTTCCAACTGTTAGGAGCGGTGCTTCCCAATGCATCCGTGCAGCCCGTATCCTACAGGAGTGGTGAGCTGGCATATGTGCCTTCTTTGCTTCAGTATTTGCTTCTGGTGCCGTGCACACCCTCTGCTTTTTTACATATATATGCATATTGATTCAAATGCCGTATTGATGTTGTAATATAAGTGGAGACATCTATTATTACTCTCATTACAAGTGAACTGTCATTGTGAATATGGCCTCGGCTATGCGCTTAAATAGAGCGCAAGGTGCACAAGTCTTTGACATTCAGGATGTCGAAGTTGAGGCAGCCCAACACAGAATGGCGGCATTCACCTGAAGAGCTCAAAAAGGCCTTTGACCACATGATGTTCCGCATCTGGAGGGACCTAACCCACATTACTGCAATAATCCATAAGAATATGGTACCTCCGTGGTTTGCGGCTTAAAAAAGTTACCAACTTTATCTACTCAGACGAATTCATGCGAAAGGGAATGATGTAATTGTCCGCTTGTTCGAGGAATCAGATGCAATTATAATCCAAGGAAGAACAAACTAAATGGATCAGTTGTCATCTCAGATTCAAGATCTTGAAACAAATTATCTGAATTCAAACATGTCAGAATACATTCAACTATTATGAAAGAATTAACAAAAAATTTGCCCACTTTAGAAACATCGATCATAGCCACAAAAAAACGGAATTCAAGAGAGACACTGCAATACGAGCACTGCAGCATAATATGATTGGCACTCTATGGAAAATACCCTAACTCTCCAAAGTCCTATCCTTAAACAAAAAACCTGGCGAGCTATAAGAAAATTGAGATAAGCTAAAACGCGTGAGCTTTAGCTCAGATTCTTCGGCGAATATCTGGACTCTGATGATGAAACAGATGAGAATACATCCGTAAAACAGAAGTAGGAGCCCGTGCAAAAAGCCATGCAAAAAACGATCCTAGACGTGGAGGAAGAAAACACTCCTGAAATACTAAGCACAATACCAGAACCAAGAAGGGGAACACTCCAAAGATTATAAATGTGGCTGAATCTGTCCTATTCAATCGTTAAGTGAGGAACCGGAAAATTTTTTTTGTAATTGGGGTTCAACTTTGCCATAGATCAGACCATTGACCTTTTCTGTTCTAAAAAGTGTCAATCGCTTTATACGGACTTGACTGTTAAAGACACTCCTTGAAATGAGTAATAATGAAACGTCCTAGGAAGTGGGAGTGCAATAATTTCTTAATGAATTTCTAACATGATGTTTTTCAGACAGTCGCAGTATTAACCCTACAAGAGTTAGATATTACCGTCAAAAGCCCCTTCGTTTATGGTTCTAAAGTGGTTTCATGTGAAAAATCCCTCGTTTTATCACACACTGTTCACGCCGAACGTTATAGACAAGGAATTGTTCCAAAATCTATTGAACAAGATGTCAAACATTGACAGATGTCAGGAAGGAATCTAATCTTTCAGTAAAACAACGACAAGCATTGTGACTTCAAGCATGCATAATGTGGTCTTTATAATGGCCGACAAGAGGGGAACAGTTGGTGGTGATGAATAAGATTGATTGATATGCAGCAAATGATTGCAATTGTGTCAGATACATGAACATACAAAAAATTTCAACTGGATCCCACTGCATCTATTATGTTCTAAATTAAAAAATTGTTGGTAGAAGGGAAGGCAGGGCTTTAAACTGTCTTGTCAGAGAAAGAGTCTGAGTTTATTCTGGAATTCTGGACGCCACTGTTCCCCTCTTGTATGGGATTGCCCAAGGTGCCCAAACAATTCTTGCCACCTCCCATGCGCCCGATAGTCTCAGGGGTAAATTCCCTAGGTGAAGCGTATGTGCCATGGCTGGACACACAACTCCACCTTTGGTCCGGACACGAGTGCCTGGATTCTTATTTGATTTCTAAATCGTGTTTGGCTATTTTTTCTACAAATGTGGAATCTCGAATTCTTGTGGCTAAGTTGCGATGGTAGTATCATTGGTAGCACCAGTATACCTCACCCTGTACAATATTGGCTTTAGACTATCATTTAGATAGTCACAGTTTATACTCTTATGATACTAAAATGTATATAAAATCGGTCACGTCATTTCTTTTCCAGCATAATTTTTCTTTTTGATGGAGCCTTCTATTTACAACAAACCCGGGGTTCATGGGGGCGAAATTTTCACCCTCGTTGGCTAGACCTCGTTAGGCATGGTGGAGTCCGCCTCATATATTTTTTGTGCTGACAATCCGTATGTGGTCTGACGTGGAGTGTATGGCAGTACATAGTGACCTGCTATTATTTGCGGGGGTCGTGTCTGCCATACCACTCTTCGTCGATTATATTAATAACAATCCTTTCAATCTTATTTTTATGTATGAGTATCATGAACAACAAATTTCCTTTTGGATTTGACACTCAAGGTTCTCCGATTGTTTTTATCTCCACAAATACTTTCAGGAAGAAGATAGCGGTAAATACATTCTACATTATAACAGTATTCACCCTGCACATACCAAATTATCCATTCCTGTTTGGAGAGCTTCATTAGGGCTAAGCTCAACTGCACAAGTGAATATGAATAATCAAAAAGAATCCAATCAGATTTGCCAGCGCTATTGGTGAGAGGAATATCCGCACTGGCATAAATCGTGCACTACACAAAGTAGCACATATACCAAGCGCCAAATTATTCAACCACGTATAAAAACGTCTCTAAAACCAGTATTCCTACTATTGTTTTTAGATTATAATGCAAATTTAATCAATGTCAAAAACCTTATTTACAAACATCTTTCAGTTTTGAACAGACCTACTCTGCTATTATTCTTAAAGATGGATGTCGTAGTCAGTAGACTTTGTAAAACCATTGTAATTTGTATCTCCAAATCTTGTCAATTCAAATTCCAACCCAACCTTGTGGCCCATAATAGGGGCTTCCTTCAAATGCGGGTCATCCCTGCAAAACATGCAATTATGTATCCCACGCGTGAGTTTTCTGATGGTAGCAAATTTTATCCAATCAGACAATATATAAATTGCAATACCGTAGTCAGTTGTATACATATTCATTTGATAATGCAATCTGAATTATGTTGGTTGCAACCCACTTTAAATTCAGGTGCGGATTTGGAACATTAAATGGGATAAAAAATCCTACTAGTCCGTACATTGTCTCTTTGCATCCCGTCATTTTTGATAGAGGCCCATAACTCTCATACACAGAAGATTCAAACTATGCTATAGAAAAATCCCCTTGGGCAAACGGGAGGAAATTTAATTAACAAACTTAAAGATCGTGAGGTCCTTTTGGATATACCAATCTTAAATACTATTGCTCCCCATGGTTTTAAAATTTTGCCGAGTGAGCTTTTGTTTTCATTATTATTCACTGGGCTGCTATATACTCATATCCCATGTTCTTGTTTTGTGGCTAAAATTCTGTAGCCTTTTTGTAGTCCTGTTGTTCCTTGTCTTTTAAACATTATTTCTTTTTTATATATTCTTCACTTGTTGTCCTGTTGGAGATGACCCGATCGGTGCGTTTTCCTGCTGCCCGGTTTTGTGTGGCATTCCTGCTCTTGAGACGGGGATGCGGGTGTTTGGTCTCGGCTGCAACGTCGGCTACTCCGCCCCCTGGGGTGTGGCTTCGGGTAAGCCGGTACCGTGCACGTGTGGCTCGGCGTTCCGGAAGTCGGGATGGCGCATGCGCTGGCTGGGAGACGCGCCGATCGGATCGTCCTTCATACAGTGATTTTATCATCACAATGGTATATATATGTATGTTGCTCATATTGCTGTTGAGCTACGACTAAGGGTTATTGTGAAACCTTGAAATGCGTCAGCCGTCTGCAGCCACCATTTTTTTGGCTTGTTATGTCTCCACTTACCTTTTAATAATAAAGGCGATCCGTGCATTTTCTATCGGAGCTGCTGGCAATTTTCTTCTCCTAAAAAGCAACATTGTATGAAGACCAAACCAAGCTCCCTCTTTTGCATTTTTAAGCATGGCACAGCGTTCTACACACCCTGCAGGCTCTGTTCAGCCTGGGAAATAGCTGTTTTTACGTGATTCGCCCGAAGTAATTCGGAACGAAGATATTTTTTTGCCGAGAAATTCGGCGAAGTGAACGAACCGAATTTCGGAAAATTCGCCCATCTCTAATTGCAATATCAAAAGATATTTAGAAAAAGTCTTCAATTACCTATCCTCATGTTGAAACCTCTTTGAATAGCAATCAATGAGTCATATTTAATCAAAATGGTGCAAGTGAAAACTGTACTTTAGCCCATAAAAACACAGGTCTCTCACAGGTCAATAGACAGAAAATTATATATATATATATATATATTGTTTAAGAGTATTAAAACTTTAGAAAACTATATAAATTTGGTATTGCCAGAATCAAAGTGACCTTCAGAATAAAGCTTCCCAATACATTATCATTGTCTCCCAATACATTAAATGGTGCCATTGAAAAATACAACTTGTGCTCCAAAAAACATTGTCTAACATGGCTATAACAAAAGAAAAAGAAAAAAGTTATGGCTCTTGAAAGGGAAGGAGATAAAAAAAAAAAATAGGAATACAGCGTTGACAAAAAGGACTGTGCCAGAAATGGGTTAAAAAGGTTTTCTCACCACAATGATTAGCTTTTAACATGTAGGGAAAGGTAAATAAAGACTATTACCAAGTACATACAGTAACTGTTTTGATTTTGTTCTGGTGATAAAAAGGAGATTTTGTCTGCTGCTAGTGTACAAAAGTTCCTCTTGGTTAACAACCACCTCACCCTGCTCTCTCTTTATTATCTGAATGCTCCAAGCTGTCATCCAACCATGGTGTTGCGAACGTCGCTGCAGCCGGGTGTCGGGTGACGGGCGCACTTGTCCCCCTGCAACCCGGTACTTACCCGGCCGCACTCCAGTCTCTCAGCAGCCTCCTGCTGCTCGGCGCACGCGCCCCATGCTTTAGGTCGCGCGCGCGCCAGCTCTGTGAAATTTAAAGGGCCAGCGCGTCGGTAATTGACTAATTGACGGGTGCTGCCTCTATATTATAAATATCCGCCCACTCCCTGCCGGATCTTTAGTGCCTTTGCCTATAGAGAAAGCGTTTCCTGAAAGTCTTGTTCTGATCTTCCGTGTACCGTACCGTTTGCCTCCGTCTCCTGACCACGAACCTCTGCCGCCTGCCCTGACCTTCCTGCCTGTCCTCGACCAAGAACCTCTACCGCCTGTCCTGACCTTCTGCCTGTCCCCGACTACAAGCCTGCCTTACGATTCTGTAAGACACTATACCTCGGCTGCCACCGTAAGCAAGTCGCGTCAGGGGTAGCAACCTGGTAGACTCCCGCCGCAGCAAGTGCATCCCGCTTTGCAGCGGACTCTGGTGAAAACCGGGACCTACTTAGACTCCGTTCCCAGGCGTGGCTTACACCATCGCTTGCGGTGGTCCAGTGGATCCACTTCTACGACCGGGACCGTTACACACGGTGAGTCACTCCTTCTCTAACACAGGAGTTAGTTTACCTAAATTTTAATCCTTAGAGCTCTGTAGCTGTGTGTACTAAAGATTATAAACCTCCTGCACTTATGTCACAGGTATAGCTAGGAATAGCAGAGCTGAGATGCCAATCACTGCTATAGAAACAGCCCAAGTCTAACCAGGAAGTGTGATTCTGAAGCTACCAGTGGCTATGTGAAACAGCGTGGTGAGACACTGCCTTTAAGAAACCAGGAGTCAGCCTGCCCTATGTATCAGTCAATACCCCAGCTACAGGAGGACAGCAGAGAAGAGAATGCCGGACTGAGGACTTGAATAGTGAAGAGAATTCTGCAGTGAGCAGCTGTACAAGGAAACAACAGAGTAGCAGCAATGTACAATAGTAAGGATCAGTTAATATACGATGTGTGTTTAGTGTATACTATATATGTATAAAGTGTAGCTGTGTCTATAGTCTCTTTAATATACTGTATGCTGTGTGTATGTTGTGTGTGTGTGATCCTGGCACTGGCTGCTACCTATTGGATTTTTTATACATATAAATATAATAGATGCTATCACTTATTTCTCCTTGCTCCTTTTTATCTCTGAATGTCTCAGAAGGTGCTGACGCATCCACTGCTGAACACAAGACTCAGATGCTGAACAGTATTACAACCCAGTGTGGCAGTATTTGGAGGTCAGGATGACCCAGAGAGAAGTGGTGAGTGAATAATGTGTGTATCTGGTGTCTGAATTAATTTTGGGAACACAACAAAATATCAGCAGCTCTACAAACGCTAAGAGACAATTAATGTGAACATAGTAACGATTTCAAAATGTTCTACTTTCTGCTACTTTTTGAATACATGAAAAGTTGAGGTTACCAAGTGAGGTAAAATGTCAGAGTAGGTTTCTATCTAAACTGAGGTCACCTTGTCATTAGTGGATGGGCTCTCGCAATTTTGATCAAAAATGTGTGCTAAGAGCCTCAAATTTTCAAGTATTCAAAAAGTAGCAGAAATGCATTTTAAAATAGTTTCTATGTTCACTTTAACTGTCTCTTAGCATTTGTAGAGTGCTGCTATTTGGTTGTGTTTGCATTGCTTTGCTGCCACTCCAGTGCGCACCTTCACAAATGACTTTAAAATTGTTTTGGATTTGCTGGTGAATTTTTATTTATTTTTGCATTAATTTTGAAGTCTATTTTGAGTTTTAAAATTATTCATGCGCCTGGTCTGAATTAATTTCGGAAATGGATCTGAATGAAATGTGACGTCAGCCTGGCGTCTGCATAGTTTTAGGGTCTGATCTGGGGTGTCAGTTAAGTTTAGGCTTACGTTTAACGTTATTCCAGAGTCTGGAGTCTGAATTAATTTGGGGCTCAGGTCAAGGGAATATACTAATTTAGATATTTGGATCCAAATATATTTTGAGGTCTGCTCTGAGATCCTAATTTATTTGAGTGTCAGGGGTTTCAATTCTTTACATAGCTAGATGAATTTTTATAACCTTTTTTCAACACTGCAATCCAGCTATGTATTTGGTTAAATACTATAGAACCTGTTCAGCTAAACTATGTCAATATCCTTTTTTAAAAATCTATAGTCAACAAGTAGCTTAGGCTATAATACGAATATTTTTCAGCTTCCATATTACTACAGAAAACACTTGGATATCCACTGATCCTACTGACTGCAACTCAGAAGCCCAAAGAATCCTGTGACTTTAGTTTTGTTCATCTGGACTGCGGTAGGTCCAGTTCTTCTACAACAGATGGACTAAGAAGAAGGGCTACAGCTAATCTAGATCTTATAAATATAAATAACTGGTATTCACTTGTCTTCTCATGGAAGCCCCAACAGAAATTCCACATAAAGTGCCATTTTAACCAAAGGTCGGCCCCATATAGATGACTATTCTTTAATACGATTTTTGAGTGGACATCACAAACACATTTTCTTTGGTTAACTACTACCATTGCAAAGCTACACTATTTGTATGTCCTACTTCCTCAGAGCATTGGGTGACATTCACCCTTCCATGTTAAGTAAGGCAGATCTTATATTACCATCATTGTCATCCTGTTACGTTTTTGAGTCGTAATAAACATGTCAAGCTGTGCATCTATACAAATAAATGTGGATTGCATGATTCATATTAACTGGATGGAGAACTTGCTAGAAATGTTATTTTTTATGCAAATGGAACATCTTGTCTCATTACATATTCATGTGAGATTTACTAACAAGTGATAGAGTGAATAAATCAGTCAGTGGAGAGTCATATCTGAACATACCGTTTTATGAACTGCTTACTGGCCAGGAAAATGCAGCAAATGAGCTGTAATTTTTACTTTTTTACATTTATGCATGCGGTACTACATCAGCAAATGTCTGCATCATAAAAGCAAATAAACGTCGCTTAGAGGTTTAATATGTAATAGATACATCTAAAAATAGATCTCATAAGATCTGATATGCAATGCAGTGTAGTCCCCAGTACATTCTATGGTGAAATATTTGTAAGGTAAAGATATAACTTACTAAAAAAGGAATAAAAATTAAATTTATGTTCATATGTGGTAAACATACATTAATATATTCAGGATCTCCATGTAAAATACATCCCTTACATAGATAGCAGCGTAGAAAATTCATTTCTTTAAGACTGCAATGCTTGTATATTCTTATAAGGCTGTTTTCACATTGCATCCCGCAGTGTCTGTCCCAGATACATGTTGAAGAATTTTCTAACATACAGTTCTGTAATATAGCTACACTAGTTTGCAAAAGTATCCATACCCCCAAACTGTTTCTCATTTTTTAACATTAAGGCCACAAACTTAAATGTATTTTGTTGTTATGTGATAAAGCAACACAAAGTATTTGTGAACAGTGTCAGACTGGGAGAGCTAGGGCCTACCAGGGGAGTTGATCTTGGGGGCTCATCCTACAGCTACAGTACATTAAAATATTACCTGTTACCTGTTGACATAAATGCGTGCATTTTACCACATAATACACTGTGCAAAACAGCAATGTATTGTGCAGTACACAATACCAAGTCAGTCTTGTATCTGTCTGTCTCACATGTCAGTCTTGTATCTGTCTGTCTCACACATGTCTGTCTCACTCAAAAGTCTAACTGTCTTACAAAGCAGTCTGTCTCACACATGTCTGTCTTACACAGTTGTCTGTCTCACACGTGTCTGAGGCTGGATCCCCACGGCAGAGGACAAATACCAGTCGGTTTATCTGACCGGAATTTGTCCGGTTTGTGTGCCGTGCACACGGCCGTGGGGGGGGGGCGGCTTTTCCCCCTTCACATTCACATGCACGTATTCTGTCTGAAAACCGGACGGAATAATGTGCATGTTGAATGTTTTTAGGGCGTTGTCCTCGTTTGCAGCCGATTTTTCAGTGGGCTGCAAAAACCGCAAAATGTCTGAAAAACCGTCTGCAAACCCATGCCATGGGGAAATGCCCTAACTGTCTTATACAGCTGTCTGTCTCACACATGTGTCTGTCTCACACATCTGTCTGTCATCATGTTACCATCTCATGACAGTCAATACAGCACTGATCCAACACAGAAGTAAAATAACCCCTGACTCACAAGAGACGTCTTATCTGATGAGTTGTTCTCTCCTTTCATGGATCGTTCTATTCTCTCATGAGTCGTTCTTTTTCCTTTTCTTCTTCTTTCCACTCCAGACCACCATGACGACTTCTCTTAGACACAACTGGTCTCTGCAGAATTTACCACACAAACATCTTAGGCTTCTCACTTTTTCTGCACTTCCCTGCCAATTCCTACCTCTACTCTGGGCTCCCCCCATTACGTACATAGGTAGTAATGTTGCTCATCATTAACTTGGTAGGTATATAGATCCAGTATGAAGGTATATAAGCCTCCTGTAGGTAGGTATAGTGACACCCTGTAGGTAGATAGGTATATATGTCCTTTGTAGATAGATATACAGTCTCCTGTAAATAGGTAGGTAAATATGCCCGCTGTATGTAGATAGCCCTACGTAAGTAAACAGAACCCTGTAGATATATAGCAGATAGGTAGGTTTACAGACCACTGTAGGTATATATACAGTCCCCTGTAGGTATATTGACCCCTGTAGATAGATAGGTGTACAGCTCCCTGTAGGTAAATAGGCCCCTGTAGACAAGTAGGTATACAACCCTACTAAGGGAAATATATCTTCTCTTTAGGTGTATATGTCCGCTGTAAGTATACATCGGCCTGTAGGTATGTATGCCCCTGTAGATATACAGCCCCTGGTATTTCAATATGCCCCTTGTAGGTATATACAGCCTCCTTTAGGTATACAGCCCCCTAGAGGTATAATTGTTCCCTGTAGGTAGATATGGCACCTTCTGAGTGGTTAGAAAAAATTAAAAAAAATATACCAACCTCTCCTTGTGACCCCTCTGAGGACTTCTCTCCGGGTGCTAGTATCCAGTGTAAGCGGCGTGACATCATCATGCTGCTTATGCCAGGACATTACTTCCGGGATCTCCTATGCCTGAAGCCTATGGGCTTTCGGCCTAGGAGATACAGGGGTGCAGAAGGCGTAATTACATCACTGTATCACGTCTCCTTACTCCTTTGAGCCAGTGTGCGGGCAGAGAACTGGGAACTATCGGTTCTCTGTTCCACTATTGAGAATGTGCAGCGGGTCCGGGTCTTCACACCAACATGCCACCCAGACCTGCCACCGAACCCGGGCCCACCAGGATTTTCACCGACTCCCCAGTGTGCCAGTCAAAGCGTGTTTGGGAAGAAAATTTTATGTGCTTCTCCAAATTTTTGACAATTAAAAAACTGAAAAGTGTGGATTGAATATATATTCAGCCCCTTGTACTCTGATACTGCCAAATAAAATACAGCATGACCAATTACCTTTAGAAGTCACCGAATCAGTAGAGTACATCTGTTTGTAATTTATTCTCAGTATAACTACAGTTGTTCCATGAAGGCCTTAGAGGTTTGTTAGAGAACAATAGTGAATAAACAACATCATGAAAACCAAGGAACACACCAGACAGCTCAGGGATAGAGTTGTGGAAAAGTGTACTGCAGGGTTTGGTTTTTAAACAAATAGCCCAATCTCTGAACATCTCACAGAGAATTGTTCAATACATCATCCATAAATGGAAGGAATATGGCACAACTGGGACCTTACCAAAGACATGGTCGTCCACCTAAACTGACAGCCCAGACAAGGAGAGCACTAACTTGAAAAGCAGCCAAAAGACTCAGGGTCACTCTGGAGGAGATGCAGAAATCCACAGCTCAGGTGTGAGAATCTGTCCACAGGAAAACTATTAACAGTGTAAGCCACAAATCTGGCCTTTATGGAAGAGTGGCAAGAAGAAGGTTCTTGTTTTTTTCTGTTTTTTGTTTTTAAAGCAAGGCATAAGAAGTTCTGTTTGTAATGTGCAAAAAGCTATGTAGGGGACACAGAGGAAAGGAAAGCCAGCACTGCAAATCACCCTGCACACCATTCTCACCATGAAGCGTGATGGTGGCATTATAATGCTATGGGGATGGTTTGCTTCAGCAGGGACTGGAAAGCTGGTCAAAGTTGATGGGAAGATGGATGAAGATAAATACAGGGCAATCCTGGGGGAAAACCTGTAAGATATATTTAAAAAAAAAAAAAAAACTGCAATACACTTTTTTATCCCTGAGCTTTCTGGTGTGTTCCTTCTTTGGATAGGTGACAAATGTCTATGGTGGCACAACTCTTTTAAGCTTCAGGTTACTGACTGCTAAATGATATGATCTCTGTAAGGCAGAAGTCTAATGTTTTCATGAGTTGCAGACTCCCTCCACTTACCCGCTGGTAATTGAAAGTTTTCTCCATATGTTCAGTAAAATAGAGAAAGTTGTTTATCAGCTTCAGGTAGGCAGAAAAAGCCTACATTTTATTAGTATACCGGACTCCTCAACATACAATATGGAAATCATATGTGTATGCCAGTATTGTATTCATATGTCATTTAAACCAGTATGGATCTTTTAATCCAAAGACTGAAGATTCTAACTTATTAATAACAAATTATGTTGATGTGATCATGACTGCCTTGGACTTGGGTTTTCTCACTACAATGATTAGTTTTTAACGTGTAGGGAAATAAAGACTAATACCAAATACAGTGTTGTCTTGCTTTGGTCAGTAGATAAAGAAGATTTTGGGGGACATGTCTGAAAATTGTCTTGGTCTAAGACTTTTCTTGTTGTCCATAGCAACCAATCAGCGTTCCCCTTTCATTTCATATAGAGCTCTGAAGAAATTAAAGGGGAACCTGATTGGTTTCTATGGGCAACAAGAAAAGTCTTAGACCAAGACAGTTTTCAAACATGTCCCCCTTTATCTCCTCTTAGAGTAAACAAGTCTCTATGGTTACCAACCACATCTCCCCACCCCTACTTGCTCTCCCTTATCTCTCATTGCTCCAAGCTGCCATCAATCAGTCAACTCGACCATGGTGAGTCACTCCCTGCCGACTCTTATCTATGGCAACAGAGTTTGTGCACCTAACTAAATTAACCCCTTACCAACAATGGACATATGGATACGTCCTGATGCCGGAAAGAGGCTTTGGAGCTAAGTGCAGCTAACACCCAGAGGTTCCATCTCGATGGGGCGCCGCCGACCCCTTTCCCTCCCCCTCCCCACCCTTCCCCCCGTGCTGTTTAACCCTTTAGATGCCACGGCAAAGATGGCTGGGGCATCTAAATTAATGAGACACAGAGCCACGCGCCGCTCCTCACTCCGAATGGGACATCAGCGGCGAGATCGCGGTGTCCTGATCGCTGAACATGGCAGCTGGAAGCCTTGTGAAGGCTTCCATCGCTGTTATGTTTTCAATTTCCCCACTTCCGGCCCCAGGCAGGAAGTGGGGAAACCGCCATCTTTGTAAATACTAATGAATTATTCAATGCATTAGGCTGTAGAAAGGATAGAGTCCCCTAGTGGTGAAGCACCCTAAGGGGACTCAAAGTTTAAGTAAAAAAAAAAAGTTTTAAAGTGTAGAAAAAAAATGAAAAAATTCAAGTTTCAAAAGTTCAAATTATCCCCTTCGACATTTTACAGATAAAAAATAATAGAATAATAAAAAAGTTACACGTATTTGGTATCACCAAAAAAGTTAGATCTATTAAAATATAACATCATTTATTCCATAGGCTGAACTTTGTAGAAGAAAAAAAATCTCCAAAAGCCAAAATAGCGCTTTTTGTTCATTTCGTGTCCCATAAAAATTGGAATAGCTTTAATCAAAAAAGTCACATGTGTTCCAAACTGGTAGCGATAAAAAGTACACTTCAGCCCGCAAAAACTGCACCCTCACTCACATATGTAGGTAGGTGTTAGTACAAAAAAGTTATTGCTCGCAGAAAATGGTGCAGCGGAGCAAACTTCAAAAATAGAAATTGTTTGGAATTTTTTTACGGTACCAAGAGATAAAAGAAAACATACATGTTTGGTATTTCCGGATGCGTATCAACCTGTAGAATACAGATAATACATCATTTTTACCATAGATTGAACGCCGTAAAAGCAAAACACCCACAAACATAGCGCAAGTACTTTTTTTTCATATTTTCCCCACTTGGAATTTTTTTGCGGTTTTCTAGTATATTCCATGGTAATATGAATAACACCATTAGAAAATACATCTTGTCCCGCAAAATAAAAGCCCTCATATGTTTATGTAGGTGGAAAAATAAAAAAGTTATGGAGGAAAAAAACTGGAGCAATATTATTATGACTGTCTGTCAGGGAGGAGTTAAAATGTTTCCCTCTTAAGAGCTTGTAGCTTAGTCTACTACATTTATTAAACCTCCAGCACTCATGTCACTGTAACAGGATCAGCAAGGGGAGAGCTTATATGCAAATCATTGCTATAGACCCACCCACAGCCTAAATAGGAAGTGTAAGCCTGAAGCTAACTGTGGCTGTGTGAAACTGCTGATGAGAAAACGCCTATAGGAACTAATTTTTAGCCATCTGCGTGGCAACTCATGTTTTTACAGGTTCAGGTCATTTGCTAGAGTAATGACATTTGTTTGGGTTGCTGAGCTCATGTTGAAGTTTTATTTTCCGACTTTCAAGATAATTTAGCTAGAACTCTGTTCCGTTACATAGATTAGTTTTCATAATTTGTCAAAAAATAAATTTCTTCCTATTGCGCTTACCAGGGGAATGCAGAGCTATTTCCCATGATTAATTAAGAAGTGGAGTGTATTCCTTCTTTAGGATGGTTGAACATTGTATCAAGTTTAACAGTTATTTTGAACATTTTCTAACAATAGATTTGCTATAATGTAAATGAAACTAAATTCTTAAAAAAAATAAAGTTGTTTACAGCATTGCAGGATAACAGGATGAACTGGAAGGACAATACATTTTTTCAGCCATACAAACCATGTAACTAGTTTTATTTAAAGAGCACCAAATGCAGTTCTGAAAGAAAGAAAAAAGGATCAACTTGTACAAAGGAAACAAATACAGATACATGCAAGATAAAAGCGAATTACAAGGGAAGCATGAATAATGGCAATCTCTGTACAGCTCTGTAGAATTTAATAGTGTTATATAAATGAATAAAATAAATTACTGTAGAAACCCTTTGGAACTGTCTAACTTTCTGCTTTAATTTCTTATAAAATGTGGTCTGATTGTTATGTAAGTTCTAAACAAATACAATCTAAACTAATATCCAAACAGTTGTACAGGTTATGTCTTTTATTGAGCACATGCACAGGGAATAAACATCAATAGGTTAGAGAGGGGTAGGTGAACTCTCTAATAACCTTTAGATGCCTGTGTAGCAGCAATCATTTCCACCAAACATTTCCTGTAGCTGCAAAGAAAACTTGTACATGATTGAGGAGGAATTTTGGAACTTTACTCTCTGTAAATGTGTTTTATTTAATCAATATTTCTGGGACTGTGTCACGTTGCACGTTTCCACCGTGAAGCAGCAAGGCACAGTAGGGGTTAATCCCTCTAGTCAGTCGACACACCCACGGAGAAGCCGGGCTGATGTGCTTAGGAGTGACAGCTCGGCTCCCAATCAAGTCAGAGGGTGTGTCGCACTGGCCAATAGGAGGGCCCGGAGGCCGCACCAATCATCTGCTGGGGCGGACTCTGGGTTCCTCATTTAAACTCCCTAATTTCTCTTAGTCCTGGCCTGAGAAAGGTTTCCCCTGGCTATTTCCTGTGTTTCTTGTTGGTTTTGCTCTCCTGATTTCTGACCTTGGCTCACTTCCTTACCTCACCTTTGCCTCCGACTTTGTACTGCGCGGTTTTTGGACCCCGGCTTGTTTCTGACTATTCTTTTGGATTACGTTTCTTGGCATATACGTTCCCGTACTGTGACTGACCCAGACTGTTGGACTTTGAGTTTCTCTGATGGCCCTGCACTTAGCAGCGTAGGGACTGTCGTCCAGTTGGGGTCTGCCGCCTAGGGCAGCACGCCAAGTAGGCAGGGACAGTGGGCTGGGTGGCAGTCAGAGCCCACTGCACCTCCTCTGATGTGACATTTTATCAGGCCGTACGTTACTGCTCCCCAGGTACCATAAACCCCATGACTGCACTGGTGGAGCAGATGCAGGGTCTTACCCAGTTGTTCCAAGATCTGGCACTGAGGGTACAGCACCAGGAGACCTCCCAGGGTACCCCACAAGGTGGGAACCCTCCGACATCGCTTTCCCCTTCGGAGGAACCCCCCATTCAGCTACCCGATAGGTTTTAGGGTGACAAGAGGGCTTTTCTTACTTTTAGGGAAGGATGTCGGCTGTATTTTCGACTCCGCCCACGTACCTCTGGTAATGAGGAACAGAGAGTGGGAATTGTCATGTCCCTTCTCAAGGGTCACCCCAGGAGTGGGCATTCTCACTACCCCCTGACTCACCGGAATTGTCTTCTGTAGACAGATTTTTTGTCTCTTTGGGACTTCTCTTCGACGACCCTGATAGGGAGGTGGTGGCCGAAACTCAGCTCACCACCTTAAGGCAGGGTAAGAGGACTGTAGAGGAGTATGCCTCTGAGTTTCATCACTGGTGCATTTCTTCAGGGTGGAACGACCCAGCCCTCAGGTGCCAGTTCCGGGTAGGACTGGCTGACCATGTTAAGGACATGTTGGCGGCCTATCCTACTCTGCGCACTCTGAATGACGCCATTGCTTTGGCAGTCCGATTAGACAGACTGTTTAGGGAGAGACGTTGGGAGCAGACCCTTTCTCCATTGCCCTGCCTTACTCCACTACTCCGTTCTGCCACCGCCCCAGAACCTTCGAGTGTGGTGATACCCCCTGAGGAGCCTATGCAGGTAGGGGCATCTTTTATGGGTACTGCCAGTGACCGCAGGACCTCACGTCGCACCCAGGGACTGTGCTTCTACTGTGGCGGAGAAGGTCATCGTATCCGTGAGTGTCCCAAAAAGGAGGCACTGGCCGGAAAACTCCAGCGCCTAGGTGGTTCGCGGGACAGTCACCTAGGCGAACAGGTATTCCCTATGGTGTCAAAAAAGCTGTTGTTGCCAGTGAAAATTTCATATTTTTCTTTGTGTGAATCTGGGAGTGCTTTTGTAGATTCAAGATCTGCTTCCAATTTTGTGGATGCTTCATTCGCTAAGCGTCTGGGCCTTCCCTCGAGGCCTCTAGCGGACCCAATGCGGGTTGTGGCTATTGATTCTACCCCGTTGGCTAGGGGCATTATTCAGTATTGCACCCCAGAACTTGAGGTGCTAGTTGGGTCTATGCATAAGGAGAAATGTACACTGTTTATCATGGAGGGCTTACCCGCTGATGTTGTTTTGGGGTTGCCCTGGCTTCAGAGACACAACCCGGTTATTGATTGGAGTTCTGGAGAATTAATTAGGTGGGGAAAGCAGTGTTTTGACAAATGTCTCCCTATGGTTCTTGGTAATGCGGAAGTAGAGCAGATTCCTGCCTTTATTCGTGATTTTGCTGAGGTGTTTTCTAAAAACCAGTCTGAGAGGTTACCCCCACATAGGTCCTATGATTGTGCCATCGAACTGTTGCCTGGGGTAAGGTTTCCTAAAGGCAGGATATATAACTTGTCAGGTCCAGAGAGAACCGCTATGAAGCAATACATTACAGAGAGTCTACAGAAAGGGCACATCCGGACTTCGGTTTCTCCCATGGGTGCAGGCTTCTTCTTTGTTAAGAAAAAAGATGTAAGTCTCTGCCCATGCATTAATAATCGTGAGCTCAATAAAATAACGGTAAAGTATCAATACCTCTTACCATTGATTCCTGACCTGTTTAACCAAATCCAGGGGGCTAAATGGTTTTCCAAGCTCGACCTAAGAGTGGCTTATAACCTTATTCGTATCAAGAAGGGGGATGAGTGGAAGACCACATTTAATACCCCAGAAGGTCATTTTGAATATCTTGTTATGCCTTTTGGGTTTTGTAATGCTCCTGCGGTCTTCAAGAACCTGGTAAACGATGTTTTCAGAGAACTCATTTGTCAATGTATGGTTGTATATCTAGATGGCATTTTATTTTATTCACAGGACTGGCCGTCACATGATTGGCAGGTTTTGCAAATCTTGAAGGATAACAGTTTATTTGTCAAACGTGAGAAGTGTGTTTTCGGGGTTCAGGAGGTACCTTTCCTGGGATATGTTTTGACTCCTAACTCGTTTCGCATGGATCCCGGGAAGGTTCAGGCAATTCTTGATTGGGTTCGTCCTTCCTCCCTGAAAGCCTTGCAGCGGTTCCTGGGCTTTGCTAACTATTATCGAAAATTTATCCGAAATTTTTCTGTTCTCGTTCGGCCACTTACTGATATGACTAAAAAGGGGGTTAATATCAGTAACTGGCAACCAGAAGCCTTAGAAGCTTTCGAAAGGCTTAAGCAGTGTTTTGTCACTGCCCCAGTGTTGGTTCAAGCTGACTATACCAAACCCTTCGTCGTTGAGGTCGATGCTTCCGAGTTCGGAGCAGGGGCAGTCCTATCTTCGGCCGTGTACTTTCTTTTCCCGTAAATTCTCCTCAGCGGAGATGAACTATGATGTCCAGAACCGTGAATTGTTGGCCATTAAATGGACCTTCGAGGAATATCGCCACTTCCTCGAGGGTGCCCAACACCAAGTCATGGTCCTAACAGATAATAAAAATCTTACCTTTTTAGAGAATGCTAAAAGGGTAAACCCAAGTCAGGCTCGTTGGGCATTGTTCTTTACTCGCTTTAATTTTGTCGTCACTTACAGACCAGGATCTAAAAATGTTAAAGCTGACGCGTTATCTAGAAGCTTCTTTGCCAGTCACTCAACTCGGGAGGATCCAGTACCTATATTACCCAAGGAGACGATTGTCTCAGCCATGTCCCCCGATTTAGCCACTGAGATTAAGACACCAGGACATGAGACCTGCTAATTGTCCGACTTCTAGAGTCTTTGCCCCCACTCAGTTTCGGCTACAGTTGTTAAAGGAATTACATAATTCTGTATTATCCGGACATCCCGGAGTGTCTGGCACAAAGAGGCTCATCTCTCGCAATTACTGGTGGCCTTCTTTGTATCGTGATGTGGAGGCCTACGTGGCAGCGTGTGACATTTGTGCTCGGGCAAAAGTTCCCAGAACTCGCCCTCCTGGGGAACTTTGTCCTCTCTCCATACCCGAGCACCCATGGACCCACATCACCATGGACTTTATGACAGATCTTCCTAACTCTGAGGGTAAAACGGTCATTTGGGTGGTGGTGGATCGTCTTAGTAAGATGTGTCATTTGGTTCCATTAAGCGGTTTGCCGTCGTCCAAGAAGCTTAACACATTGTCAAACTACATGGGTTACCCAAGAACATTGTTTCTGACAGAGGGGTCCAATTTGGAGATCTCTCTGTAAGGCTCTGGGTATCACCCTGTCCTTCTCCTCGGCTTTCCACCCTGAGACTAATGGGCAGACAGAGAGGGTGAACCAAACCGTTACACAAAAAACTTTGTTGTTTTGTCTCTGATCAGCAGGCGGATTGGGTTAAACACTTACCATTAGTAGAATTAGCGATTAATAATCAGGATAATAGTTGATCTGAGGTCTCTCCGTTTTTTTGTAACTATGGTTTTCACCCGAGACATAAATCCTTATCCAGCGCTACGTCCGATCATAATGGGGTGGATGCTATCGTTAAAGATCTGTGCACAGTCTGAGCCCAAGTTCAGAAGAAGTTGGTCAACGCCCAGAGCATCCAAAAAAGAAAGAGTGACAAGAGACGTCTTTGCTCTAGTGGTTTTGCTGTGGGGGGATAAAGTTTGGTTGTCCACCCGAAATCTTCGCCTAAAAGTGCATTGCGGTAAATTAGCTCCACGATTTGTGGGTCCCTATGTGGTGCAGGAAGTGGTGAATCCGGTGGCATACCGTCTTAAAGGGGTTTTGCCACCATGTAAAGTCGACGTGGGATGCTTAGAAATCAAAAGTTTAGCACTTTCCTTATTGCATGTCATTAAAAAAAAGTGTAAGGTGCCACAGCTGGAGCCTTGATAACCTTATCATTGTGTTAGCTGGTTGTCATTGGAGCCGACCTGTTCTAAGCCTCCTGCCTGCCTGCCTGGCCGAGCTTGCATGGTTCGTATCTCTTCCTCTGCAGCCCCCTCAGGAAGGACAACCTCCTGACACACAGCCTGACAGGCGCAGTAGCTTCCCTGCCAGGCCAGCACAGGGCCAGCACAGTCTGTCCTCTCTTCACTCCCCCCCTCCCTCCTCCTGTTTGCACTGTGCTTGGGGGATGGGCTAGCTCTTCTCCTGAATCTCCTGTCATCCTCACACTCACATAGGGCAGGAGCACTATCTTTGCGTGTCTGTCCTTTTACTTCCTATCACCCTACATTGTAAACTAACTCTGTGCAGGGTCAGTCAGGCTTCTCCTGCTAATTTTCCTCACTGTCCAATAAATAAAAGACATAAAAGATGCTTGCTGTCAGTGAACGTTGGGTGACAGAGTTGACATCTTTACTTGGATTTAACACCCATTTGTAACTGACAAACAAGCTGCTAACACCCAATTAAAGATGTAAAATCTAACACCCAACGTTCACTGACAGCAAACACCTGTTATTTTTCTTAGTGTTTTACACACAAATTACATTGAAAGCAAGCAGGTTTTATTTTTCTTCTAGTGGTGTTGACCCACATTGTACTGACAACAGGCAGAGATCTTTACTCAACTACACGAGACAAATGTCAACTACCAAGTCAAGATCTCTGCTTGCTGTCACTGAGATCTTGCTGTAAATAACTAAGTCAGACCGAATAGGGTTGACATCTTTATTTGTATTTTTCACTCAATTGTCACTGACAGGCAAGAAGCTATTTTGTCAGCCTTAGATATTTACACCCAAATGTCACTTACAGCAAGCAGAGATCTTTACTTGAAGCTGACATTTGTCCTTGTAGTTCCGTAAAGATCTCTGCTTGTTGTCAGTACAATGTGGGTCAACACCACTACAACAGAGGAGTAAAAAATGCTTGCTTTCAGAGCAGCCAAGATCTCTGCTTGCTGTCACTGAGATTTGGCTGTAAATAACTAAGTCAGACCGAATAGGGTTGACATCTTTATTTGTATTTTTCACTCAATTGTCACTGACAGGCAAGAAGCTATTATGTCAGCCTTAGATATTTACACCCAAATGTCACTTACAGCAAGCAGAGATGTTTACTTGAAGCTGACATTTGTCCTTGTAGTTCCGTAAAGATCTCTGCCTGTTGTCAGTACAATTTGGGTGAACACCACTACAACAGAGGAGTAAAAAATGCTTGCTTTCAGAGCAGCCAAGATCTCTGCTTGCTGTCACAGATTTGGCTGTAAATAACTAAGGCAGACCGAATAGTGTTGACATCTTATTTGTATTTTTCATCAATTGTCACTGACACACACTACCATCACCTACATACACCCTAACCCTATCCCTAACCCTACCCTTCCCCGAACCCTACCCTCTACCCCTAACCCTACCCTACACCAAACCCTAGCCACTAAAACCTAGCGCCTATACCCCAAACCCTAGCCCTAACCCTAACCCTAACCCTAGCCCTAACCCTAGCCCGAACCCTAGCCCTAGCCCTAGCCCTAACCCTAACCCTAACCCTAAACCCTAACCCTAGCCCTAGCCCTAGCCCTAACCCATACCCCTACCCTACCCTACCCCTAACCTAACCCTACCCTTCCCCTAACTCCTACCCTACCCCTAACCCTACCCTAACCCTAGGGCTGTCGTCCAGTTAGGGGTCTGCCGCCCTAGGGCAGCACGCCAAGGTAGGCAGGGATAGTAAGCTGGGTGGCAGTCAGGGCCCATGCACCTCCCTAGACGTACAGACTGCCTTCCCAAGTCTCTTCAGGTCAATTCCATAGATCTTTATAAGGTTAAGGTCACAACCTAGCCCGGATATTCGTAATCCAATTTTATGATAAATATTTTTTAATTACTCTTTATTTGCATTACTTGTGTGCTTTGGATCATTGCCCCGTTGTATTATCCATCATCTCTTCCGCTTAAGGCACTGGACTGCTGTACTTACATTTTCCTCTAACTCCATTAATTGCACTTTTCAGCCATTCATGGTATCTGTTAAGGCTTTTAATGTTATTCCAATGGACATCACACTTATCCATTAATAACCCCACCCTTAAAAAAATGGCTATGATCAATGGGAAAAAAGATTTAGTCAAGCAACAATTCGTGCAGAGTTCTCCCACTTAGAAAAGATGAGAGAGACCTGTAACTGACATCATAGGTAGACTCAACTTGAGAGTACGAGGCCAATGTATGAACTGTTTTGGTTTAAAACAACTTTTTGCCCATAAGTTACTATGGGCAAAAGAGTGAGTTTTAGACCTAAACTGTTTCATACATGTGGCCCAAAATGAGAAAACAAATCCCAAAAATCACATTATCTGATTTGTAAATAATTTTTTTGCAAATTATGGTGGAAAATAAGTATTTAGTCAATAACAAAAGTTCCTCTCAATACTTTGTTATGTATCCTTTGTTGGCAATGACAGAGGTCAAACGTTTTCTGTAAGTCTTCACAAGGTTGGCACACACGGTTGCTGATATGTTGGCCCATTCCTCCATGCAGATCTCCTCTAGAGCAGTGATGTTTTGGGGCTGTCGCTGGGCAACACGGACTTTCAACTCCCTCCAAAGCTTTTCTATGAGGTTGATATCTGGAGACTGACTAGGCCACTCCAGGACCTTCAAATGCTTCTTACTAAGTCACTCCTTTGTTGCCCTTGTGGTGTGCTTTGGATAATTGTCATGCCAAAAGACCCAGCCACATTTTATCTTCAATGCCCTTGCTGATGGTAGGAGGTTTGTACTCAAAATCTCATGATCCATGGCCCCATTCATTCTTTCATGTACACGGATCAGTCATCCTGATCCCTTTGCAGAGAAACAGCCCCAAAGCATGATTTTGCCACCACCCATGCTTCACAGTAGGAATGGTGTTCTTTGGATGCAACTCAGCATTCTCTCTCCTCCAAACACGATGAGTTGTGTTTCTACTAAACAGTTCTACTTTCGTTTTATCTGACCATATGACATTCTCACAATACTCTTCTGGATCATCCAAATGCTCTCCAGCAAACTTCAGATGGGTCCGGACAGGTACTGGCTTAGGCAGAGGGACACGTCCGGCACTGCAGGATCTGAGTCCCTGGCGACATAGTGTGTTACTGATGGTAGCCTTTGTTACATTGGTTCTAGCTCTCTGCAGGTCATTTACTAGGTCCCCCTGTGTGGTTCTGGGGTTTTTGCTCACTGTTCTTGTGATCATTTTGATCCCATTGGGTGAGATCTTGCGTGGAGCCCCAGATCGAGGGAGATTATCAGTGGTCTTGTATGTCTTCCATTTTCTAACTATTGCTCCCACAGTTTATTTCTTCACACCAAGCTGCTTGCCTATTGCAGATTCAGTCTTCCCAGCCTAGTGCAGGGCTATAATTTTGTTTCTGGTGTCCTTCGACAGCTCTTTTGCCTTCACCATAGTGGAGTTTGGTGTGTGACTGTTTGAGGTTGTGGACAGGTGTCTTTTATACTGATAAATAGTTCAAACAGGTGCCATTACTACAGGTAATGAGTGGAGGACAGAGGAGCCTCTTAAAGAATAAGTTACAGGTCTGTGAGAGCCAGAAATCTTGCTTGTTTGTAGGTGACCAAATACTTATTTTCCACCATAATTTGCAAATAAATTATTTCCAAATCAGACAAAGTGATTTTCTGGATTTGTTTTCTCATTTTGTCTCTCATAGTTGAGGTCTACATATGATGTCAATTACAGGCCTCTCTTATCTTTGTAAGTGGGAGAACTTGCACAATTGGTGGCTGACTAAATACTTTTTCCCCCTCTGTATATAATAATGATTCTATCCTGTGCCTGGTGTGCTTTAGCATCCTCACTCTAGTAACTAACTATTCTAAAACTATTGCTGTAACGTAAGGTGACTGAAGTGTAGCTGTAACTGAGTTACTTACACCTTAGTAGTGAATCTGCCTTATTCACTCTCTGAATAACAACAGCAGAGTTGCTAATTAAAAAATAAAAGATTGCTCCATTTCATATTTTTAGGCTAGTTATTTAATGCTACAACAGACTGTCGGTTTTGAAGTGATACTCAAGACTCTGGCATTAGCATTTTGAGCGCTGCTTCAATTTGTGTTTTTAGTCAATGACCATAGTAATTTCTTAAGCGATTCAATAAGGTAATATTTTATACTTTGTTATCTGAGGAAGTAATTGGAAGATTTTTTTTCCCATTTGCAAATCTGTTATTATGCAGAAACCATACACATTTTCTAAATAGGGCAAATGTGATTCAATGAGGACTACTTCTGCCCTACAGCCTATGGTCCCATCAAAGGCCTACTGTGGTATCTGTCTGAATAACTTTTAACAATATACTGATGGATAACACAAACAGGGGCCAAAAATGCTATGTCAATGGAGTCCCAAATGTTCTGATATATCTTTAAATACATTGTTCCCTAAATAATTTCAAGGTTCCCAGGCCCAGTAATGCACAGGCCAAAGTGTAATGCTCCATACTTTACAGTTGAGATAAGATTTTGGTGTTGGGGTGCAGTGTTCTTTTTCCTCTACTCATAGGGCGGCATGTACGAACCGAGCTAGGGCAGATATCTGGCATCTTTTCAGCCCAATATTAGGCGCAGCCTTATTCGCTACATTTTTAAAAGGCCCACACGCCTTTTTCAGGGAGGCAGAGCGCACTACAACCGTAGAAAGCTACACATTTCTAGCTTCAGTACGCCAATTCCAGGCGCATTACTGCTGCAACAGGTAAAGCACTTTCAAAGTGGTATACCAGAGCCAGAAATGTCGTACTAGTACTAGAATGCACCTGATATATGACCAGCTGTAGAGCGGGTTCATAAATCAGGCTCATTCTAAGCTATTATTATGCGCATGAAATTTGGCGTTTAAACACCAAATTTCATAGTGTTGTGCATTTGATTTGTATTAAAAAAAGTTCCCAAAAACAATGCAGTCTGTGTCAAATTTCACCAAGACCACTTGAAAGTTTGACAGTGTTTGGCAGAAGATGGTATATACACAGATGAGACAAAAGTGGAACTTTTAAGCACAAATGCATAACACTATGGGTGACATGTATGAACCTGATGCTGACTTGCTAGTTCTACCTCTGTTTTTAAAGGGGTTTTGCCACGATCTCATTTCAACCTCCTGCATCCAGCTCTTCAGCTTTGTGTGCTCAGAAGGGGGCGTGTGCGATTTGTTTGAATCATAATGTGACGCAGGTGACTCCAGTAGTGTGACGATTTAGTCGAGCATCGTGGAAATCGAGTCTGATAGGATTGTTCGATACGATTTTTTCTTGTAAAAGCGGGTAAAATCGCGTTTTACAAGAAAAAATCGGATCAATCGTGACAGAAAAACCTACTCGATCTCGATTTTTGGGAAATCAATCATCTCTAATCACCAGGCCTTTCCTCAATCTAGTCAAAGAAAGGTCTGTTTATGTATAGAGCTGTGAGTAGCTGCAATGTAGCCCAGAGGTAAAGTTTTGTCTCACAGCAACAAGGACCTAGGTTCAAATCCCTGCAGAAACCAAACCTGTGGATTTATTTTCTCTTTATCAATGCACATACCTCATTGAGGTTTCTTTCTTTTTATTTATTTGCACTGTTCGACTAATTACTAAGGAGCACAGAGGACAGAAGTAGAATGATAGCACCTGGGGTTTGAACACTCATTAGCTGCCTGAGAGAAGAGGTGATGTCTGTGCATGTGAGACCAGAACTGAGGAGCTCTCAGCCCTGGTCGTATCCCCTGGAGACGAGCTGTAAACAATGGATCACTAAAGGAGCAGCTAAAACAAAAACAGTGCAGAATTTTTAACAACAATGAATGGGGAAAATGTCTATTATTTAATTTGCAAGCTTCCCACGTCAATTTTACTTCATGGCAAAACCCCTTTAAATGAGTGGCATTCCATGGCAAAAGTAGTCATAGCCATGCCACTTTTAAACCGGTATGGATTTGTACGACAGTTTCGCGCCAAACTTTGGCGCATTTTTGGCACATCGTACAATTCTGACTCAACACGCCCTAGCATCATTGGTGTATTCAAAAGTGTTGTGTCTGGCATACAGTGAACCATTTCTGGCTTAAAACATTTCATACATCTATAGAACAGGGCTGAAAGCATGCCAAAAAAATGGCGCAGTCCCATTCAAACATGCCACAATATGTTTGGAGGAACAAGTATAGTGCACATCAACACCAAAACTTTTTTCCAAGTATTGCGAAAGGGAGCAGATGTGGTGGTGGACCAGAAGGCAGATGTGTCCAAGTTTGCAAATCCGGTGGTATGATGTCCAATGTAAAGCTGAAATTAGTTGAAGAGAGCCGGTAACATTGAACATGCAATTTGATCTTCCAGTACCATGTTATAGAACAGGAGGAGCTGAGCAGATTGATATATAGTTTTATGTGAAATTATTTAGTAAAGATTGTAATTTCTTAATTTTAATTTCTGCTTATTCTGGGTTAAGGAGTCCAATGGGTGGTCCTCAACAGTGATTGACAGCTATTTTTGCATGTACACTCAAACAGAGAAGACTGACACTCATTGATAAAACCACCCACTGGACTTCTTATAAATGAACAAAAAACAAGATATTTTGAATTTGTCTGCATTAAACAATATATCAATGTACTCTGCTCCTCCTGCTCTACAGCTTACTGCAAGCAGTTTAGATTGCATTTTTTTGTGTAACAGATTTCCTTTAAGCCCACATAAGTGTGTAGGGTTATTGAACTGTCATTATTGCACCCGTCACCTTAGAGCCCCTGCTGCTTTAAAGCTCCCTGATTATCATATTAAAGCCCTATGCTTCATTAGAGTTTCCTGCTTTGTACGAGCTCACACTAATAAACACTTCAAGGCTTGATGTAACTTATAACTCTTTCATTTTCTTCAAATGCAATATTGTTATACTTCCATAAGGATACAACTGACAACATATAAATATATAGAGATACAGTAAAGTGGTAAACCTGAGTTGGTAACCGAGGGCTGAGTCCTCAAGTTCAATCCATCCATATAGGGTACTGCTTTGTATAAGCCCAAGAAGATTTTCATCATAGTCAAGAAATGGAAGGAAGGAATGCTCAATCCTTCGTTGACACCCTGTATAGAACTCTGTCAGATGGTGTGGAGTCTGACTGCAACGGGAAGCCCCCAAAGAAGATCACTGAGTTGCAGATAGCAGTGGTTGGTAAGTCTAGGTGCTGTTTTTAGCTTCAAGTGACATATAGCTAAGTAGACTACTGTAGATAACTATGTATCAGATGCATTCACTAGGCTGTTCATTTTAAAGAAGTCATCCAGGGTTTGTAGTAGAGTTCTTAGGTATAAGGCAGTTCCTTGTTCCCATTTGCAACTATTAGTAATTAGTGGAAGGGGTATGAGTCCCCTATTTTAGCAATAGATCCATGTCGCCATCTTGTTTGGCCTCCACACATGCACGCCAGACAAAATATCTTTAGAGGGATTGTCTAACTTCTCCAAAAAGTGTACAACTAGCCCCAGTAAGTATATGTCGTGTGAGTGGTGACTTCAATGGAATGACACATAACACAAGGGTTACGTGCGTCTCAGAAGTAAACAAACACCAGAGCAACTGAGAGGGCTCCAACACAGGATCTGCAGTGAATATGTATGTGAGGACATTGTTTTTGTTTTTTTCATACCACTTGGGGATAGCTGTAAGTTTTTTGGGGAGGTTGGACAACCTTTTTAACAATTAAAGGTAAATAGCGCTGCCTATCTATAAAGAAAACAATGTCATTTATCTTAATATTGAAATGTATTCAGAATCACAGTTTAGATCCTTATAGAAAGATCCTTACTTTTCTTTTAGAGATCATAGGTTTCACCGTGAAATATTAGTGAAAAATGAAAACAAAATAAGTTTACTTCTTCCTTTAAACACATCATGAAAGAAAACATTTTCCTTTTTTTTTTAATACAATAATTCCCCCAAAAGGTTCAATGCCTGGAGTGCAGAGACTTTTCCCGAGTTACCTGCAGGGAAATCTTTCATTAATATTGAATCCCCGCTGGGTGTTGAAGCTGAGCTGTGTCAGTGGAATACGGATTCATTAAATATAAATGGCAAGATGCCCTTTTAGAAAATGTAGCTTGCCTGTTTTGGCAGCATGGAGGGTAGTTCTCAGCTAATCAGAAAATGATGAATTAACCCATTCAATAGTGCTCTTGTATGAAGATGGCATCTATTGGCTCCAAGCATAAAGGAGGAACATCATGAAATTTTCAGGGTTTATAAATAGCTCCTATGATGTTAGATACTATACGATATACTGGCCAGCTTTTGGAATACAAGTTTTCTAAAAACACAGAATTTTGTTTCCCCGTGTGATTGAATGATTAGGCTATCTATCCTAGGTTAGAACAACACTGAGAGCTGTAATTAAAAGATAAAGGTGCTACTGAAAGATTAGGTAAAAATGCAATAAATGGGATAAGTGGATGCACATTTGAAATGCTCTTCAGTGAAGTACAGCAGTTGAAAAATAATTTGGAAACAAAGTAGACGAAAAAGGCAATAGTAACAAATTACAAAATAAAATGAATCCCTTCTATTATTACTTCTGCCTTGATTACTAAAAGTACAAGTGTCCTGAATATTCTAAATGAGTGGAGAATACACAATCGTAAATGCAGTAGGTTATTGAACATACAGGCGCAGATACAGGGGCAAATCCAAGATTAAACCCGGGATATGGGCAAAACATTCTAGCACACATTACAAAAAAAATT
>JAODAL010042400.1:0-34859 GCA_025379985.1 Phyllomedusa bahiana | reverse complement strand
TAAAACTCTCTTTTAAAGTTTGCCAAAGCCCCGGGGAGCACACCAAAATGGGAAAGAAGATGCTCTGGTCAGATGGAACCAAAACCCGAACTTTTTGGCCACAATGCAAAACGATATGTTTGTCATAAAAGCAACACAGCTCATCACCCTGAACACACCATCCCCACTGTCAAATTTGGTGGTGGCAGCATCATGGTTTAGGTCTGCTTTACTTCAGCATGGACAGGGAAGATGGTTATAATTGATGGGAAGATGGATGGAGCCAAATACAAGACTATTCTGGAAGAAAACCTGTTGGAGTCTGCAAAAGACTTGAGACTGGGACGGTGATTTATTTTCCAACAAGACAATGATCCCAAACATAAAGCTAAATCTACAATGTAATGGTTCACAAATAAATGTATCCAGGTGTTAGAATGGCCTAATCGATCCAGACCTGAATCCAATCGAGAATCTGTGGAAAGAGCTGAAAACTGCTGCTCACAAACGCTCTCCATCCAACCTCATTGAACTCGAACTGTTTTCCAAGGAAGAGTGGGCAAGAATTTCAGTCTCTCGATGTGCAAAACTGATAGAGACATACCCCAAGTGACTTGCAGCTGTAATCGCAGCAAAAGGTGGCGCTACAAAGTATTAACTTTTGGGGGCCGAATAATATTGCACGCCCCACTTTTCAGTTTTTTATTTTTTTACAAAAGTTTAAAATATCCAATAAATTTCATTCCACTTCACAACTGGTCCCAATTGTTGTTGAAAATCACTAAAATCACAATTTTACTGATAATAATGCATTATTACTAGCAAAAATAAAAACAACAACAAATAGCCTCCACATGTTTGCTGCATCAGTACTAACCTGTAGTGTTGAGTGATGAAATCGCCAAAAGTTGAAATCGGGAAAATTTTCACTAAAATCTTGGTTCCGCAATGAAGAGATTATTTTTCTTAAAGTCTGATCAACAATCGCCATTTTTTGGTGCTTTCTGTAAATTTGGCAGCCAGCCTATCAGCGCAGAGCAAACGGGAGGTGGGGGGAATTTAAGAACGTCACCAGTGGGGTGTGTAGGGATCTCATTGGCTGCTGAAATCACATGACCTCGTTTTATCTACGTCACTGCACTTCCTGATCAGCGCCATTCGCTTCTATACAGCCAACAGAACGGATAACCTTTTTAAAAGCTAGTAGAGATTGTTTGCCAGCGTTTTTACAACTGAAAAGGATCCTTGACAAAGTAGTTAGCTTAGGGTAAGCAAGATTACAGAATTCTAGTTAATTTAGATAGGTTTTGGAAACAGTTTGGAAACGCTCCAGTCCCTGAAAGACGTGAGGGGGAGGGGGGGGGGGGCTTGTTGGGGGGGGGCGGGGTTTGGGAGGGCTGACCCTGCACAGACATATTTCCCCTCTAAAGCCATGAAATAGCACCAAATTTTATTTCTGCGTGCCACATCCCCCACAGTCGAGTTCAGGGTTCCATTTCTTGTGGGGGGGCACGTAGCATTTATATTACTCATTTTCTCATCTCAAACAATGGTGAAAAAAGCACCAATATTATTTCTGCGTTTCCAGTGCCAGCACAAGTTTAAATGTCACTTTCTTTTGGGGGGGTGCACGTCATCATTTATATTATCATATTCTCATCTTTTAAAAAAAAAAGGTGAAATAGACCTTTCTTTTTCTGCGTTGCCTGTCCCCCAGTGCCCTAGGCGGGGGTGGGGAACCCCGTGTTGTGGGGTGAACATTGATCTAAAAATACGTTCATTATCCCTAAGAAAAAACTTTTTTATAGAATTTATTATTTGTATCTTTTGTCTTGTGGGAAAATACAACATTTTCTCCATATTCTGTGGAAAAAAAAAATTTTTTTCTATTTGGGGTTGTTAGGGATAGTGTACATCGAAAAAAGTTGTAACGGCACGGTTTTTAGGGTTAGCGAAAATTTTTTCCCATCCGCGATGGGACAAATCTTACGTAAATTTATTACTATTTCCCATTTTCGAGTTTCCTTTTTGGGGGCCCCGCCCAAAAGCTCCGAGGATAGAGGGGGGTGAGGAGGGTGTACTCACCAAATTTTCGTTGTAGGATCCTTTGCTGCAAAAAATTTTGTTTTGTTTTATCTAGGGAACCGCATTTCCTGTTTGAGCTCATCTCTTTCTATCACATTCACAGCGGGCTGTCTCTCTGGGGTTTTTAAAAACCAAAGCATTCTAACAGCTCTGATAGACAGTCTCTTCAATACAAAAAACCATCATTTCCCCTCACTTAGAATAGGTTAGATTAGAGAATTTCACTTCTTATTTAGAGAAAATTTTAAGGATATCTATTGGTGTGTGGAAGGGGAGGGATGTTGGGGGGGGGGGAGGCTTTTGAAAGGAAGTTTTTTGCAACTCGGGGTCTGTTCTGGTCTTCAATTGAAAAAGAATTGTTTTTTCCCACTTTTTTGGCCAGAGACCTCTGTTGGAGTTGATATTGTACCTGTGTTTTCAGTTTCTATTGCAATCAATGCGTTCAGTGTTCCCAAAAACCGGCATAATTTCCCTATAACTTTTAAATAGTTTTATTGAAGTCCGTGCGTCTGTTTGCCGCAAAGAGCTCAGTTGTATGAATATTGAATATTGTGTTATACATATTTGATAGTAAATTACACCTGTAGTCAGTGGTGCGAAGGCTGCCATATTAATCCATATAACATTTAAATCTCTTATTGAAGTCCGTGCGTTTGTTTGGCGCAAAGAGCTCAGTTGTACGCATATTGTGTTATAAATATTTGATAGTAATTTACGCCTGTATTCAGTTGGGGCGAAGGCCGCCATATTATCCATATAACATTTAAAATACTCTTATTGACTCCTTTTTCCGGCACTTTTTAATCTGTGGGTCATGTAGATTTAAGGGTCTGCTGCGGTCCAGGACAAGGATAGTTTAATGTCCAGTTCAAATGAAATGGTGGTTCAAGATACTTTTCTGGACTTTTTACTGTGGTCATGGGTTTGGGGCATGCTGCGGGCCAGACAGGATGTCTTTTCCATTTCCAATTAAAAGGTGATTCAAGACTCCTTTTTTAGCACTTTTAATCGGTGGGTCATGCGGGTTTTGGGTCATGCTGCGGTTCCCGGACAGGCTAGTCAATGTCCAGTTCAACTAAAATGGTGGTTCAAAGACTACTTTCTTGCGGCACTTTTTTAATCTGTGGTCATTGCGGGTTTGGGGGTCATGCTGTGGTACAGGGGCAGGTATAGTCAATGTCCAGTTCAACTAAATGATGGTTCAAATAATACTGCCCTTCTGCACTTTTTAATTTGTGGGTCATGCAGGTTTAAGGGTCATGCTGTGGTACAAGACGGGGATAGTAAATAGTCTGTCAGTTTTTTTCTGTGACTCTTGTTGCCTAATTGTGTTGCCTAAGATGTAGCACGTATCCAGTTTGCTGTTGTGGATGTTAATTCCAGCTTCTCCACCCCTGTTTAGGTGTAAGAATGAAGCTGTTGTTCCTCTCCCATAGAGTTTAATGGTCATCGGCGATTATCTATTATCGGCTATCGGCATGATTTCTACAACTGGTTGTCACAAAGTTGTCAGAAAAGACAGCAGTTCTTAGAAAATCTATAGAAAAAAGTCAATTGCTTGTCCTACTTTGCGGTTGGAAATCTCAGGGACTGAAGGAAGAACACTGTTGATTTGGTGTTACGGTTCTTCCACAAGACAGCATTTCACAAATATTCAATAGAAACACTAACACTAACACTAGTTGGCAGTTGGAAATCAGAGGGATTTCAGAACACCTGTGATTTGCTGTCTTTGCAGTACAGTTTTTCAATAAGAGACTGTGAAAAAATCATCTAGACCTTTTTAATATTTATCTTTCTGAACATGGAGCGAACTACAGATAGTAAGTGAGGAAAGAGGGGAGTAGGACGTGGAGCTAGAGGTACAAGAGAAGGCGCTCCTTCCATTGCTGCGGACAACACACAAGCGAGCACATCATCAGTTGCAGTACTGTCAGGCCTGTCATCGCTGAGTCGGTTACCTGTGAATCTCAGAACCTCCTCCACCTTCCAGTCACGGGCACTAATGTCGTCATCTTCATTGTCACCATCCATCCAACCTGAATGCCAAATGTCAACCCATGTACAGACCACAGTGGATAATCCATGTTCTGAAGAGCTCAATCGCTGATGCCCTCAGAGCAGAAGGAAGCTGGTCAGTCGTCACAAATCCTGAGCAGTCGGCAACGCGCCCTGCAGTGCCTGTGGCCTCTAGCCCTCAGCTTCAGGATGTAGACTCTCAGGACGAGGAAGTCACCTGTAGTGATGATGATGATATTGATAATGACATTACAGATCCATAGTGGTCTTTTCAGCAGCATTTGCTGCGAGCACCTTATCGTTGAACAAGGAGGAAGACAATGGTGTAGTGTCGGTACGGGTGCAGCCTCAGAAAGGGAGAGGGTGATCGCACAAGTCCGCTGACATTAATCCGCCAGCCATGGTCAGTGGTGGCAATGGAAACACCGCTACTAGCTTATCTCCGTCGAGAAGGTCCAGGAACTGTGAAGCCTGGGCCTTTTTCGATGAAGTCTCAGATTCGCCCAGCGACATCATATGCCAGATTTGCTGTCAACGCATCAGTAGAGGGAAGAATCTAAAGTGATTAACCACCACGAACATGAATAGTCACATGCTGCGAAAGCATGAATTGAATGGAGGTATCACTTGGCGATAAAAGGCCCCACAGGTCCTGGGCTTCCAACCACTGTCGTACCCTCTGTCTCCTCCTCCTCCGTCACTTCCAAGACCAAGCATTCCTCTGCTGCCCATGTCTCTCAGCGACATGATCAAGGATCATCCCCAGTGCCTCACATCGTCGTCCGAGTACCACCAGCACCACCAGAGACACAGCCTACCCCTTCTACATCCACCAGTGGGACCTGCATGCCATACAGCAGCCAGTCTAGCAGCCAGCCTTTCATGTACCAGGTGTGGGAGCAAAAAAAACACTTTCACCCAAACCATCCCCAAAGCCAAAAGCTGAATGTCGGCATTGCCAGGCTTTTGGCTTGGAAATGTTGCCTTTCTACCTGGTGGACACAGATGGGTTCTGTTACGTCATGGCCCTTGCCTGCCCCCAATACTAGATGCCGAGCAGGCATTTCTTTTCCTGAAAATCCGTCCGTGCCCTGGCCAGCCACGTGTCAGCTAAAATCTCCAGCGCGTTGGCTGCATCTGTGTCCAGCAAAGTCCATCTGACCACCGATACATGGACTACTAAGCACGGTCAAGGCCACTACATCTCTGTGACAGCTCACTGGGTTATTTGGGTGGATGTCTCTGGTAATGACAGTGGTTTTCAGGCTCGGCGCACACTCTTCAAAACTGCAGGGATAGTGCAGGTTTCCAATACCCAAGCTCCCCGGTAGCATTACATGCTAAGAGAAACCAGGCCTAGTTGAAATTAATGTGTCTTGGAGACCCTCAAGACACAGGTCAAGAGCTGTGGACTGCTCTGCGCAACGAGACAGAGCAGTGGCTGGGTGACAAGAACCTGGTGCCAGGCAAGGTGGTGTGCGACAATGGGCGAAATCTCCTTGCCGCCCTTAAGATTGGTAGGCTGGAGCATATCCCTTACCTGGCACACGTCATGAACCTCGTCGTCTAGAAATTTCTAAAGTGCTACCATGGTCTTGACTGCCTTCTGAGGAAGGCTCGAGGTCTGAGCTCACACTTCCGCCGTTCGTAACCTGCTTCGTGCTGCGTTACAGTGTCAACTTGGCCTCCCCGTCAACCGTCTCATTGTTGACGTGGCAACATGCTGGAATTCCACCCTCCACATACTCCAGTGATTGTGGCAGCAGTGTAATGCCATTACACAGTCTGAAGTAGTGCATGGCCTGGCAAGCAGCGCTGTGGACCTTGGAGTGTTGAGCCATTGAGAGTGGAGGCAGGTGAAAGACCTCTGCACCATTCTTGCGAGTTTTGAAGAAGCCACCAAAATGGTCAGTGAGGACAATGCCCTTGTCAGCATGACCATTGTGTTTATATTAGTTCTGGAACAAGTGTTGGACACTGAAACACCAGAGATAGAGGAGGAGGCAGACACAGATATGGGCACAGAGCCTTCCTCTTTGTCGGATCAAGAGGGCCTGACAGTTTCACAACTTTATAGGTCTTTGTTAGGTGGTGGTTCGGGGTCCAGGGCTGTTGCAGGGCAGTGCCTCAGCTCTCAGGGTACATCATCTGAGGCAAGTCAGGGCGGTGTTGAAGCTGAGGAGGAGGAAGCAAAGGAGGAGGAGGATGAGGCATGGTTGGACACCTGACGGTACCAATGTCCCTGCTTTGGAAAGAGGTTAGCACGGATTAGAGGCGGAATGGAAGACGAGGAAGATGTGTTTAGTGCCCTTCGACCCCGAGGCTTGGGAAATCATGGCTCCATCCCTCACATGTGCTTGGATGCTACATTTTCTTCAACATGATCCATGCATTAAGACCATCAAAATGAACTCTAGTTACTGAGTGGCCACCCTCCTTGATCCCCATTACAAAGTGAAAGTCTGCACTTTCCTTCCACCTTCCCAAATTGACAGTAAAATGCAAGAATTTGAGACCGTGCTCATTGCTCAACTGGAGACAGCTGTTGTGTCTGCTTCACGTTCTAATATCATGGTGGAACAACGTCAGCAACGTGACAGCAGTAGAGTGCCAAGTAGCCGTAGCAGCAGCAGGCATTGTGGCAGAAGCCTAATGGGTGACCTCTGGCAATCCTTATTTACCAACGCCTGTAATGCAGGGCACAAATCAGCCACACAGAGACCGGCTTAAGATCATGGTCTAGGACTATCTGCATCTCAACACCGATGTTTTTGGACATGTTCTGGACCCAATCGACTTTTGGGTATCCAAAATGGATGAATGGCCCAAGCTTGCTCGCCATGCCATAGAGGTGTTATCCTGCCCAGCAGCCAGGGTCATCTCTGAGCAGACCTTCAGCACAGCTGGAGGAGTGATAAATGACAACCGTATCCAGCTTTCTACAGAGAATGTGGATCGTTTGACTTTTATCAAGATGAATCAGGCATGGATCTCCGATGATGTTGTTGCCCCAGTTGCCAAGGTCACCAATTAGTATCCGGCCTACTTCACATTCCTTTTCCCAAAGAATTGGTCTTCTTGAATTTTTATTTTTTTTTGTAAATGCTCATTTTTTAAGGCAAATTATATTCAGAGTGTCCAAAAGGTCATTTGTCTGGTTTGTCTTTTAGGAGACTGTAAAAGACAACAATTGTACACGTTTTCTTGAAAAAACCTTCTTCTAATTACTTATTTCTTCATGAAAATTTTGAGCACTGTATTTGGTTCTGGAGTCATGATGCTGTAAAAAACAGCTATAATCCAGGTCCTATTGTAAAAAATGCTGTTTCTAACAGCCATTTCTTCTTTACAATTTTTAAAAGTGTCCGAAAGGTCATCATTTTTCCAGCTTTTGGGGTCAGGTTGCTGTAAAAAAAAACAGCTATAATCCAGGCCAGGGCTGCAAATAGGGCAGTACTCCGGTCAGTGGCCCTCTGCCTTTGTCAAAATACTTGCGCCACATAATGCACTTTAAGGGTATGGGAACCATAGTAAAAGGCATGCCACCTAAATGCTATTATGACAATACTTCCAGGATCTACAATATTAAACGGCATGCTGTGTGAATTTGTGAACAAGCAAATAAAGAATCCATATGCATGTGGAGCACATTCGCCACCCCAAAAGCAGAGACCGTTTCCTCCAGCACATCCAGTAAAATGAGAAAAAGAAAGCCAGGAAAAGGGCACCAGGGTGGAACTGGAGCATCAACCAGCCTTTGCAAGTGAAGCTCACTTCGTCCGCATTCATACGGAGGGGCAAGCGCTGTCGTATAGGCAGAAATTTGTAAAGCTTACCCAGGTCTTGATTTTCTTCTGAGGAAGGCTCGAGATCTTAGCTCACACTTCCAGCATGCGCATCATATGGACCTCCCCGTCAACCATCTTCATTTCTTCGTACAAATTTTATTGGGAGTGTGCATAAGGGCATTTTGTCTGGTATTAGGGTCATGCTGCTTTAAAAGACAGTGGTACTCATAGTTACATAGTTACATAGTACGGTTCAAAGAAGACACGTGTCCATCAAGTTCAACCAAGGGTGGGGAAAATGTGGTAGAGGGAGAGAGACAAGGACATTTAAGCTCAGCCTCACCACTGGTTAATGCCCTGGAAACCACAAGGCAAGAACCAATCTGCTCCAGTGGAGATCATATCTCTGACCCCAGAGCCTCCACCAGCCAGGATCCAGAATTTTACATAGCTACGTACACATTAATATTCTTTAGTTCCAGGTAGGTATCTAAGCCTTTCTTGAAACTCTCTACAGTTTCTGCTGTGACCAGCTCCTCAGGCAGGCTATTCCACAGATTCACGGTTCTTACAGTGAAGAACGCTCTTCTCCTCTGGAGATTGAATCCTTTTTTCTCTAGTCGCAGGGAATGTCCCCTTGTCTTTTGAGGGGGCTTCACTTGAAATAATTTTTCCCCATACTTTTTGTAGGGACCATTTATATATTTATATAAATTAATCATGTCCCCCGAAGCCGTCTTTTCTCAAGACTAAATAAGTTCAATTCTACTAACCTCTCCTCATAACTAAGATGCTCCATTCCCCTTATAAGTTTGGTTGCTCGTCTATGTACTCTCTCTAGCTCCATTACATCTCTTCTATACACTGGTGCCCAGAACTGAACAGCATATTCTAAGTGAGGACGCAGCAATGCTTTGTACAGCGGTAGAATTACATCCTTGTCCCGCGAGTCCATGCCTCCTATTCAGAAAACTCGTCTTTGAAATAATAATTTCTTCTGGAGATTTTTATTCTGATTGTCAGTAAGGACATTTTTGCTGGTTTGGTGGTCAGGTGACTGTAAAAGACACCAATAGTAAAGGTCGTAATGAAAAAAAGCTTATTTTACATACTGATTTCAAATTTCACATGCCTCAAGGCAATCACATTGAACATCGGTTTATGGGTGGCCATCCTACTTGATCCACTTTCCAAACCAAAGTTAGCAATTTCCTTCAACCCACTTGACAGTAGAATGCAGGAATTTGAGACAGGGCGCATTGACCAACTGGAGACATCTATTGCCTCTTGTTCACGTTCTAATGTCACTGTGGACATTGTTGTCCATCATGACGGTCACCTCTGCACCTGTCAAGTACTCTGAAAATCTTTCAGTCATGGCCCACACCTGGGCGAATAGTTCCAACTTAAAGGAACTATAATTGGCAGGATTGCGCTCCGAGTCTCGCAAAGACTGACTGGCATAGGCAGTCACTCTCTCTTGCCCTTCCTGGACCTGGGACAGCATGGCCCGCAACCCAGGTAGACTCCCATCAGTATACAACAGACAGGGAGAATCGAACCGCGCATAGGCCAGAATTGGAGCACTGGTCAGAGCCTCTTTTACCACTTCAAAAGCCTTTTGCTGCCATGGTCCCCACTTAAAAGGGCGATTCTTTGGGCCCCCAGCCGTACCTCTCAATAAGCTCATTTAAGGGACCTGTCAGATGAGCGAAATGGGGTATAAACCAAGACGACAGGGGCAACCCAGGGGCTTTGACTCTCTTGGATCACTCGTTTCTCCAGCATGCTAGCCACCATATCTTTCACTTCCTGATACATCTTGGGTTGGATTTGCTGGTACCGTTCTCTGATGGGCATAGCATCACCCATGGGGATTTCGTGCTCGATGGTAGAATCACACCCGAAGTCTTCATCGTGTCTCGAGAACGCCTCCTGGGATTCCCAAAGGGTATCTTCCAGCAGCTGTTGTTACCCCGAAGTAAAGGCCCCGCGGTGAATCCCCATCTGAACCATGATCACTCGGCCATTCCATTCCAGTGTCAGAGGCTCACTCTGCCAGACCGCTACTCCATAGGTCCAGGCCGACCTCTTGTCGGGCATTAGCGTGACGTACCCTCACAGGGAGATGTCTTCTCCAGGAACGGAAACTTCAGCTAACAGGATATTAGCGGGAACGGTCAGCTCCCTGTCCATGACATTGAGGCATCTCACAGGTACACACCCACTTTCCACAGTGGCAAAGGCCCGAGCTACCAGTGGGCGGTCCTGTGACTCTTCCTGTGAGACTGGTTTAATCAAGACTTCCAGCCCATTCAACCTCCGTATGTTCCCCACTGGCAACATTGTGTCAGGGCAGGATTTTAATCAGGGCTTTCAGTGGCACCTTCACATGTCCAATGGGTTGGCCAGAGGTGGAGCTCTTCTGCAGACTGCAGCTCCTCACCATCTCACCATCGGCCGGTGCGTGGTGACCCGCTGCCAATACCTTGGCCCCTCTTTAGCATAGAGATGGTGATCCAGGTCTCTGAGCACATTCATGCTCAGTGTCCATTCCCCTCCGGGATGGGTGATCCACCAGCACGACTCCCTTCTTGCCAATGTCTTGTCCAAACAATTGGTCTTGTTCCTCACGCAAGGGCTTTAGCTTCTGTAGCACCGCCACAGGATGCCCAGCTACTGTAGTGGTCGATAGTTTAACACCAGCTCTGCCCCTACACGCTTAAGACACTCTTTGGCGATGAGGCCGTACCATTGGCAAGCCCAGCAGAGGAACCCCCTAAATCTCTGCACACCTGATGGACCCCTTGCAGTGGGACCCCGCTGTAGAGTTGTTCTGGAAGTGGTGCTGCGGGAGGTGGAGGTAATTTCCGGAGCTTGTAGCCATTCCGCGTTCATCTGGGACACTTCCAGCCGAAGTTCTCTCAATTCTGTCCGTAAAGCCTGGACCCCATCCGTTAAAGACTATGAGTCCCCCGGTCCACTGCCTGCTTGGGCACTACTTACGGCCTTTTCCATTATGGGCATGGGTTCTTCTTCCCTCTCTAAGCATTATAAGACGTCAGGTCAGCCGTCATTCGGGTCATCTCTTGCAATTTGCCCCGTAAGGACTTATAGTACAGTCCTGCAATGAACTGATCTCTTAATAACTTATCCACTTCCCGGTGTACCCCTCCCCCCAGAGCTCCTGCCAGCAGTGAGAATAGTTTCGCCCGCGTGTCCCTCTCAGACTCGGGCCGTACCATCCTTGTCCACCTAACGTCCCCCTTTAAGGCCCCCAAGGCTATCTCCACCCCCTATTCCACCCTTTCTGTCCAGTCCTGCATTGTCCTGTTTTTTCTGTGACATTTGGGGAGGGATTGCAATAGCGGCCCTAAAGGAACATAACTCACTTGGGCGGGCATTATGGGGACACCCTGAACTTGGCTCTGGGCCAGCACCATTGACGCCAGGGGAAGATTTCCTGTCACATCCACATCCATAATGGTCGCTGTATCCTGCCGACTACGCCAAGCTGTAAGTCGAGTACCTAGGCAGGCTTACTGGAATACAGTGAAGTCACGGACGAAGAAAACGACTCCAACACCCGTTCAACAACAGGAAAGTATGGTCAACAAGTTCCCCAAACACACCTGTAAAAAGTTGTGACTGGGACCCCTGTGCTACACAGAGCGCCCCAGGGATTGTATCCTCGGGATGCACGATAAATTTGCCTACCCATGGGGTTCGGAAAGGCCGAACACCCTTTACCATTTAATACCTTACATAAATCAGGAACGATCGCGTTTGGTGCCACTCAAAGGCGCGCTCGCGGCGTAGCACAGCAGCTTACAACTTAACCAAATTTACCCTCTATTCCCAGATATATACATATAATACAGATTCTCTCACATGTGAGCTGGTCGCATAAATAGCAGTGCTATAGCAAGCCCTGTATTAAGTCCCGAATCAGGGGGCATACTTGGATTAACACTTATGGCCTGAAACCAAACCTGCCCTAACTAGGCTAGCTACAGGCCTGCACACAGTCCCAGGTTCATTGGCATGCCCCAGGTGTACCCTGCGGTGGCTGGTAGTTGCTTATCTGAAGTGAAATTCCACACTGTTGGAGCCGATATCCCAAATGTAGTCGCTCCTCTCAGTTTCTGCAGAGTGTTCCTTCCTTCACGGAGCTTTCTTTGCCAACAGCAGCAATATAGACAGCCAAACTCCTCTCTCTCTATCTCTCTCTCTCTCTGGAGCAGCTCACAGTTCAGGGCCTAGCAGTTTTGGGAAAGCTGAGTTGATCCTCGCGCAGTGTCTGTCCTCTCCTGATCTGCCTGTGTCTTCCCTGCTTAAGCCTAAGATGGCTGCTGCCTTGTGTCAGTTATCACAAGTTTCTAATTTGCATACACCAGAAACTACAAACAGTGAAATCTTGTGGCCAAACAGCAGAATGCAATAGAATACTTTACAATTTTAAATCACACTTTTGTTTTTACTGAGTGACCAAGATGAGGCTGGTCCACTATCCCACAGAAGAATGTTCATTACACAGCCATGCCTGTCCTCACAGGAAAGAATAAACACAGAAGCTGTGTGCAGACGGAACGCCCTTCCCTCTCTCTCTCAGGCTGTACTGCCAGCTCTCCATCTAGTAACAGGCTGTGGCTGTGTGAGCAAATACGTATATAGCTGAGCCTCTCTTCACAGGAAAGAATTGACAATGAGGCTGTATGCTGACATAACGTCCCCCCCCAAGCTGTGCTGCCAGTTCTCCCCTTAGAACGAGGCTGCAGCAGAAGAACAGAAACTGAGGATTTCTGCAGCTATGTCCTGATGCTGCCTGGTAGAGTTGCCATGGCAGCATCGGCAGTAAGCACACACAGCGAAGCCTGTTTAGAGTGTGCTGCACTCAGCCAGTGAAGGTTAAAAATGCCCCTATTTTAAACTTCAGAGAAAGCAATCAGCTTGAAAAACCCAAAGTGAGACTCAACCGTTAAATAATAATTTTATATAGTACCTGCAAGTACTGTTGTGTTGTTTTATCTGTTTTAAATCTGTTTCTTCAATAAAGCTTTTTTTAATAAGAAAAAATAACAAGATCATGGGTCAACTAACTTGCTCTCTGATCAGTGCAACAAATGTCTCATGACCCTGTAAGGGTGAAACTATATATTTTTGCTTGTGTGAGTACTAGGTAGCAAGTTGCTATGGGTTACAACTGTTGGAGTCACTCAGTCACAGGGGGTTAACAGCTTAGCAGCAGGCAGAGAGGGCTAAGGCTGTTAGGAAAACAATGAGGACTAGACAGCCAATCACGGAGATGAATGGTAGGAGCTATGCCACAGTGTGAAGGGGGAAAGCCTGTCAGCTCGTGGAATTGCTGTGAAGCAGCAGTGATGTGAGAAAGTAGATTCCTGTGGGCCTCTGATCCAGGTCCAGCAGGTGGGCTGCTGGACATGTATATAATTTGGTTGTAAAGAAAAGTGAAGGGGAGGCCGGGATGGAGATGCCACTCATAGAGGGCGAGCAGTGACCAGGAGAGAACACCAGTCCAGAAGGCAGAGAGTGAAAGAGGTGCAGAATAGGACCCCTGGAGGTACACAGAGGACCTTGGAGACTGTAGGCCTGAAGAGTTGCTCCTAGATAGTAATAAAGGGATCTGTAGAGAGATCCTTTGGGCTAAGCCATAGTCCCAGAGTGGAAGACTTAAGAAAAGGCTACTGAGAAGGTCGTGTGGCACAATGAGGTGGACTGAGAGAGAAAGTCCCTTGTGAAATGTGTGTGTGCTGAAGAATTATACTGCTGCCTGGTGCCATGGCCTAAAAGAATGCAACATTTACAAAGATTCCAGTGCCATAAGAAAAAGCCTGACCAACTCCTGGAGAAGTTATGTTGTTTAATTACCGAGCGCCAGTGCATCACACATTCAACACTGCACCTCTCCCCGCAATAGTTAAGAGAACATGAAGGTGGTTGCTAATAGCAATGGTTATCACTTAGCCCCTACCTTTTACAACCCTCCATCACCATCTGAATAACAATCAGTTGGTAATTATCATTAGTGCCTATGCACCAACATTGGCTGCAGATAAGAAACTTAAAGGGGTATTTTCATCACTCGCTTTCGCGGACTTAAGCTGTTTCTGTCTGCTACAGCTTCAAATTCAGGTACGAATCTCTCCTCTCAGTAGGCATATCTCTCCTCCCAGGAGGCGGTTCTTCCCTCACTAAAGAGTGGTGACATCATCATTCTGTGTGAGCAGTGAAAGGCAGAGAATTTCACAGCTCTGCAGACCTCCTGCAATGCTCTCATGTCTGCAGAACGGTCACCTCCCAGGCTGCACAAGTGTCTTGTAACCAGAACACCTGCATTACTGTAACCAGAACACTTGTATTGGTGTAAACAGTTATCAGTCTAAATTGATGAAAAAAAATTGAGAAATGCACTCTGCTCCCCACTTTGCTACCAGTTAGGAGGTAGGGTGGACTGTATAAGGCGGTGTTATATGGGTGGAAGAGTGAATCTAGCAGCTAGATACTCAGTAATCCTTCACACAGGGCTGGGAGAGGAGAATAGAGGAGTTCAGACAGGCTTTATTATACAGACACAACCATCACAACAAGCTGAGGCACCTAGTTTCACTCTCATTTTCCACAGCTCAGAGGGGAGTAAGCACAGAGTTCAGACAGTCAATCTCAGCACAGGGGCATGTTCCATTCACGGGGCGTGTCCCAACAGGCTGAATTAAATATCAGTCATCCAATCACAGAAAAGAAGGCGTGGTAAGACCCCAAGGCTGCAGTTTAAGGTGAAGAACACACAGATTAGCTTATATCTGCTATACTAAATTATTTAGGTAATGCAAACCAATTGCAAAAGTGCTTATTTTTACTGTCCCCATCATTAGATATGATCTTTGTAGTGAGAAAACCCCTTTAACGAACAGTTTTACTCTGATCTGGGTTTGATAATAACTGCTGTCCCCAAAGAGGACAAATTGATTTTGCTGAGGGACTTAAACGCAAGGATTGAACAGGATTCCAACATATGGAGTGGTACCGTTGGAAAAGAAGGTATAGGAAAAGGTAACGTGAATGACACAACCCCCATACACAAATGTGGGGTGACTGGTTTGATGCAAATAAAGCAGAAATTCAAGACCTCGTAGAACACAAGAGGTAAACTTTCTGCACATGACAAAATGATCCACATGTATAATGCTGGTTTTGTCTTAAGTGACAGACGGGCCCCCTCACATTCCTGGGCCTGATAGTGGCTGCTACGTCTGCACCCCCATATACCTACTGCCCTGTCTGGGTTTGGATAGTATCATTTAGGTAAATGTTGGCTCATTAAAGAAATCCTGTACCTGTTTGGCTGCCCTTCTAAGGGCAATTCTGTTACAGCTAATTTCTTGCAAAATTTCTGTTATACATCTGAATAGGGTTGTTTCTGCAGTAAGCACATAGGGATTTTTTGTCATGTTTGTCCATTTAACAGTATGGACACAGAAACATGGATCCTTGTTCCAGCATTTTGTATAAGTGTATAAGTAATACAGAATTCACCTTTTTTGCCAACTGTGATTTGATTGTGGATGGAGTCTTGTGTAGAGTCACATAGCCCATAAAAAGGTGTAGTTCCAGCTTTAACCGAAATTATCATTCTGATGGGTTTATAGCAACTGAGTAAGTAACATCCATGGTATGTATGCCCTTGACTCTAATCATTCTTGCACTGCTCATCCATTTAGAGCATGGGGCACTCACCCTCTGATTAGCTGAGCTATGTGAAAATAGTGAAGGTCACTCTCACTTCTCACATTGAGGGAATTGTTTCTGTCAGGCAGTGTAATTACTGACAACCAGTTGTAAGAATTGTTATATCAAGAAAGAAACTGTATCCAGCATTTTAAAGTTTGAGTACTCAAGGGCCTGATTGTTTAAATGACTACTAATTTACTAGATTTTGGGCAGTTAAAATGTTTCTGAAAACAGATAGGTGCAGCATTTTTTGCTCACTAATGTTAAATATGTTGTCCACTTACATGTTACTTTTACAGTCAGTAAAGACAGAAATAAAAATATTACATTTTGTCCTTATTTGGCTATATATTTACATTAGTTTAAAAGTAAGATTTAAAAAGACATGGAATTCAATGAATCCAGAGAAAGATAAAAACTCAACCCATCTGAAGCAATTTAAAGTGAACCTGTCAGGTGGTTTATGCTGCCCTACCTGAGAGCAGCATGTGATAGAGGAAGAGAAGCTGAGCTCTGTGATGTGTTTATATGATTTGGAACAGGATTTCTAAATGAAGAGCAGTCATCAATCCTGACAGGAATTCTTAAGAAAAATGCAAGTCCAGTTTACATTATCCACATACTGTGATTGACAGCTTTCCCTGTATCAGTGTGTGTACAGAGCAAGCTGTCAATCACTGGTAAGCAGTTTCACTTTTAAGATTTTGTAAGATTTTTACTTATAAATCCTACTTTAAGCCATAAAAACATACATATTAGAGAGTTCAGCTTCTGTCCCTCTATCATATCCTGCTTTCAAATAGTCATGAACCACCTGACACCTCCTTATTAACCATGTCTTGTGAAATTATATCTTTGTAACAATGTTCGTTATCAGATCTGGAGTCTGATTGGGGAGGCAACAACACAATTTGAAGATGTAATGTTATTGTGAGTCATGGAGCAGAATCGGAAGAGATAAGTTGCAATTAGAGAAGGGCGAATTTCTCAAAAAATCAATTCGCCAGGTTCACGGAATTTTCCACCAAAATTCTTTTCGACCCAAATTTATTTGCGGCGAATCGCGTTAAAAAACTGCTATTTCCTGGCTGCGGGGAGCCTGTAGGGTGTTGTAGAACATTGTGCCATGCTCAAATATGCATAGAGTGTGCGGTTTGGTCTTCATACAATGCTGTGTTTTAGTATGACACACAGATGACAGCCGCCGCTCTTAGAATTGCTTCACACTTCACTTCTCTTGACAGTTACAGGGGCAAAGCTGACCAAATAACTGAAGTGGGAACACCACCTGACAAGGTAATGTCAGCGCCAGCTGGAAAGAACCGGGCTGAGGGCTAAGATCCTACTATAGCGTCAAAGAGCGCACTCCTTCTACATCGACATCAGGTGATTCCACAGATTATGAAAGAACCAACCCTGTTAAACGCTGATACATGTAGAGGCCCTCCCCCCCCCCCCGAAAGTGTGGAGAGGGTGTCGTCAGTAATTTTGCGTTGACGTCACTGATCATGTTGCCCTTCCTTTTATCCGTCAGTGTACGCTTTCAATCGCTCAATAATTCATCAGCATTGCTAAAGCTAAAAACAAACAGGAGTTGATCCAAAACAGAGCTGACCAGTAAAAGGGATATGTGCATGTCTTCTGTGTTCTGTATCCACTCCTGCTTTTGGATACCTTATTATCAGACAATCTTGATCCTTTTCATTCCTTCTGACAGATTAAAAGAAGGGGTAAACTAAACATAGTGGTAACATCATAGAGTGGTGGAGGGTGGAAACAGAGTTAGGAAACCACAGGGTGTTTCAGTGGTTAGTTGGCAGCAACATCACTGGATCACAGAATGGCACAATGAAACACTGTGGAGGTGGCGGCAGCAACAGCAGCATTATGTCAGAGAGTGGCACAATGCCAAATTCTGGAGGTGGCAGGAACATGAGCATGCCACAGAGTGTAAAAATGATACAGCATGGAGGTGGCAGCAGCATGAGTAGGCCACAAATTGGCACAATGACCCAGTGTGGAGGTGGGTGGAAGATGGAGCAGCTGGCAGCAGATGTGTGGCATAAACAGGGTGGCAGCATCAGAATAGTAGCTGAGACAGGTAGTTTGAATCCAGACTCATTTCTCAAAGTTTTGGTGAGGCATCATGTCTGATCTAATCTGATGCATAAGGCATTGCTGTGTGGAAATCCTGGCTGATCCATGCCTGATTCCCCTTGACAAAGGTGAGTCACTCCACATTTCGGGTGGACAAACGAGTTCTCCTTGGGGTAACTATGGCCCCCGCAGCACTGAACACCCGCTCTGATGCCAAATTACTGTTCGGGCAGGACAGCTTCTCCAGTGCAAACTCGGCAAGTTGCGGTCACACATTCAGTTTGGCTGCCCAGTAGTCCAGCGGATCTTCTATGTGGGGTGGAGGAATGGTGTCCAAGTAGGCCACCACCTGCTGGTTCAGAGTCTGCTCCAGGTTTTGCTGCTGCTTCTGGTGAGTACTCTCCTCACTAGGTGGGTGAAGGAAGCTGCTCATCAACGACTCCAGACTTAGGCTGCTGCTAATGGAGCTGCTACTGCTCCTACCCCCGACTTCCCCACAGCAGCTGTGGCAGTAGAACGTGAGCAATGAGGAACCCTCGGTCAGACCTGTCAGAGGATGGAAGGTGGTGCAGATAGGCAGCGGCTTACTGATTACACAGGATTTCTCTATAGTACGTGAGTTTCTCCTCCCTCTCGGCAGGTGGTAAAAAGGCTTCCATTTTGGACTGGTAGCAAGGATCCAAGAGGGTGGAGAGCCAGAAGTCATCACTCTGCCTGATGGTGACTATTCGGCTGTCACTAGCCAGGCAAATCAGCATGCTGCAGGCGATCTGCGCAAGTGACTCTTAGGGACTCCCTGCCTCCATCTCCACATTATACTGCTGCGCTGCATCTGAGTCATTTGCCTCATCTTCCTCATCTCCCTCTACCTCCTACGGCTGCTCCTCCTCTCCTGTCACCTGAGTAGAAAAACCACTCATTTCACCAGACAATTCTTCTGCTCCAAGGTCCTCCTCCTCCAGTTCAGTCCCCATTGGACTCATGTGGCCGTGAGATGTAGTCGCCACGTCTCCAGTCCCTGACCAGACAGATTTTGCAGCATCTTTTCCAGGATATGAAGCAGTGGAATGACGTTATTCATCCCGTAGTTGTAGCGACTGACAAATAGCAAGGCCTCCTCAAAGGGCCTGTGCAAACAGCAGGTGTCACGCATGATCTGCCACTGGCTGACATCAAAATTACACAGGGGAGTACTCCTGTCCTCTTGAATCATCAAAAAATCGTTAAAGGCCTTTCTCTGTTCAAACAGTCGGTCTAACATATGGAGGCAGGAATTCAAACGGGTGGAAACATCGCATATCAGCCTATTTTCGGGGAGGCTGTTCTGCCGCTGCAGCTCAAGCAGGGTGTGCTTGGCTTTGTAGGAATGGATGAAGTGCATGCACAGTTTTCTGGCTATTTTTTAGAATGTCTTGCAGATGGGTGGGAGACTTCAGGAGCCTTTTGACAACCAGATTGAACAACTCTCCTCGGTGCAGCGCAGATATCATGTTCCTTCCATTGTCTGTCACCATGGTTCCCATTTGCAGTTGTCGCGGAGAAAGCCACACATTGATTTTGTGTTACATGACGCGGCGCAGTTACTCCCCTTTGTGACTTTGTTCGCCCGGGCAAACCAGGAGTAAAAATGCGTGACACCACTGTGCCCTGCACATGTGGTATAATGGAGCAGCAGTTAGACTTGTGGAGGCTGAGGTGGTGGTGGAGGAGGAGGCGGACAATTGCACAGGATCAGCTTGAAGGAGAAAGCGGGGTCTCCTGTCAGAGATGCTGGTGTGGCTGGGCAGAAAGCACAATCACCCAGTGGGCCATAAAGAACATGTCCTGCCCCTGACCGTAGTTACAGCTCCACACATCTGCGCTGCCGTTCACCTTGGAAGACACCGATAGGACTGGCCCACCTTCTATTCTACATATTTGTGAAGGGCTGGTACTGCCTTTTTGGAAAATAAATTACGGCTTGGGACTCTTTACCTCGGCTCGGCACAAGCCATTAGTTCTCTGAACGGTGCAGAGTCCACCACTTGGGATGGGAGGGACTGCAGTACCAACAACTTGGACAGGAGAACAGTCAGCTTCTGCAGCTAACGATGGTTGGACTCATACTGCTGTCTCTTGGCAATTGCCTTGGTGAATGACTGCTGGCGCCATGAGTGGAGAGTAGCAGTAACATCTGGACCGGTAGATGATGGGAAAGACAAACAGCTCCCTTTGGTAGAGGTGGTGGAACCTTGACTGGCTGAAATGGCATGCGTGCCACTCGATGCTGCTGGTGTTGCTTCGGCAGGATGGAAAACCACATCTGAGACACGTTTCTCCCAGGCCACTAGTTGGTGACATTGCATGTGTTGACGCAGGGCCATGGTGCCAACGTTAGCTCCCTGGCCACGCTTCATTTTCTGCCCACAGATTCTACATATACAAGTGTTCGGCACCTGCGGTGTCTTAGCAAAAAACTGCCACACCGGCAAGTAGGTGATTTTACTGCTAACACTCCGCACTGAGTGACTACTACCTCCGCTGCCTTGGTGAGCCCCTTTGCCGCTACTTTCTTGGACATGTAAAGCGGGTTTTCTACCCCTTGGCAGTTTGGCTCCCGACCTCGCACTGCTGCCACCCTGCTGACTCACAGCCACACTACCGAGTTGCTGGCTGAGCCGCTGCATGACTCGCATGCTGACACCCTCTTCTCCCGACTATGATGATGAAGCCCTTGCTTCACCTGGCTCCCAAGTGCAATCGCTACATTGCCATCAATTTGTTATTGCCCCTCACTGCTATCCTCCTCAACAGTCTCCGTATACAGAGCCTGACTGCTTGCCACAAAGCCTCCCATGCCACTCTCCACATCAAAATTTTCCCGCCTACTGCAAGAAGCAGTGGATGTCTGCCCCACCTCGTCGCTGCCAAGTAACTGCTGAGCCCAGACCACATAGTAGTTCTCTGGCTGAGGGAACTGAACGGGACAGAGGCGGGTTGAGGACAGGTGAGGGCCGCTGACCTGTTCCCGGGCCATGCCAACTAAGGGTTGTGTCTGACGAACCCACCGACTCTTGGCTGGGGTTGTCAGATGTCATCTGGGAGGAAGTTGATGACCTAGTCAACCAATCAAGAACCCTTGGGTTGCTGGTCAACACACGGCCGCTAGATGACACCGGCAGTTCTGGCCTCACCGAGTCACCCCTGCTGCGACATCCCCTTACTGTGCTGCGACCTGTGCCTGCTCCAGGAACGTTTGTGCCACTGCCACTCACATGTGAAGGGCCTGGCACCTCTCTGTCTGACATACTGTTTGATCAAAAATTTACAGACTCTGTTTAATGAAGATGTCTGTATATGATAAACACACACCCTGTATTTTACTCCAAATTACTCCACAAACAAGAGGCTAAATTAACCCTTGGGTATGAAAAACCATCCAGAAAAACCAGATGGAATTTAGGCATATATAGGGCAAAAAAATACACACACCCTGTATTTTACTTCAAATTACACTACAATCAAGAGGCTTTAAAAATATCAATCCCTTGGAAGTATTAATCAATTACCACAAAAACAGACAAAGACCAAATGGAATTTTGACATAAATGGGGCAAGAACATACAAACAGCCTGTATTTTACTCCAAGTTACCCCACAAACAAAAGGCTTAATTAACCCTTGGGTATAAAATACCATCCAGAAAAATCAGATGGAATATAGGCGTATATGGGGCCAAAAAATACACACACCCTGGTCTTCCTCGCTGCCTCAAGGATACTAATGATTTTTTTAAATCAAATTGAGAAGATTGACATGTCTGAAGTCACCGTGATGTGTACCTTGGACGTTAAAAGTCTATACACATGCATTCCACATGAAGAAGGCATACAAGTCATTAAGGACAAACTCATACGTAATGATAGTCTCTCGAACAGATTTATTCGTTTTCTGCTCGAGTTACTGGACATCATTCTGACGAAAAATTATTTCCGCTTTGGACAGGATTGCTATTGGCAACGGCAGGGCGTTTCGATGGGTTCTCCCGTCGCGCCCTGCCTTACCAATATTTTCATGGAATCTTTTGAGGACTCTCATGTTATGCACAATCCTTGGAGCTGTCACATAGTTATGTGGCAGCGTTATGTGGACGATGTCTGCATGTTTTGGAGAGGCAACGAGGAGGAGTTGGATGATTTCATGCGGCATATCAATGCGGCACATCCGCAGATTACATTCACTCTAGAAAAAGATTGTGAAACCATAAACTTCTTAGATGTTACTGTTAAGAAGGAAGGTGCCAATGTATGGACTACACTATATTCTAAGGAGATTGACAAGAATAACTTACTTGATAGTCGTAGTCAACATGCCCCTAGTGTTATTAATGCAATCCCTAAAGGTCAGTTCCTTAGGACTCGCCGAATTTGTTCCTCAAATGAGAGTTATCAACAGCAAAAAGAGAAGTTAATTCATAAGTTCACTGCAAGAGGTTACTCTAAAGAGATAGTTTCTAAGATAGAAGAGGTGGGCGCCCTGTCACGCAATGAAGCGCTGGCTCCTAAACCTAGAGAAAGCGATCATAGATGTGGATACATTTCAGTGTATGATTCCCATGCCAATCTGGTTAGGAGAACTATCAGGAAATATTGGCATCTGTTGCAAAAAGATCAAAAATATGGCCATCTATTTAAAACCTACCCTAAGTTTATTTATCAGAAAGGAAAATCTATCGGTAATTTTGTTGTACAGTCAGATCTTAAAAAGAAGATTAGCCACCAACAATTTCTTCAGACCCAGAGAAGGGGTACTTACCCCTGCCTTGCCTGCCACAATTGTAATGGCATAATAAAGGGTGACTCTATTGCACATCCATCACAAGGGACCCCGGCCCCTATCCATGGCTTCTTCACATGCACAACCAGCAATGTTATATACTTACTCAAATGCCCATGTGGCAAATGTTATGTCGGCCAGACATCACGGATGATAAGTGTTAGGCTCAACGAACATAGATCTCAAATTCGCTTATATAAGTCCCGAATGGAGAAAAACCCTTGAGGTTGAGCTGATGGTTCAGGACCAACAACAAAAACAAAAAAAGTTTGGTGAGTCGGGCGTTGCTAGACACTTCTATGAGAGTTCACACAATGTATCAGACTTGCGCTGGTGTGTGTTAGAAGGGGTCACGGGTAGTGACCCAGTTCAGACTGATCTGCGACTGTTGCAGATTGTATTTTGGATAAATAGATTGGATGCTTTAGCTCCGAAAGGGCTTAATGAAACGTGCCTGTGGAAAGTATTCTTATAATTACATTGTTGCAATTTATTTTCCTCCATATGTGGATTTTCTTTTAAAGTTTATATTGGGGTTTCAAAGAGTGCTTAATATGCATATTTTTTTGTATGTTTTTGAATAAAATATAATTGTTTGCACTAGATGTTTTTTAATTTTTAAGAGAGTTTACTAGGTCCTTGAATTTTGGATGCCCTTTTTGCATAGTGGGGGGGGTTTTAAATTTATTTTCCCTGCACTCTTAATAAATAGCCAGCGTAGTAGGATCCCTCTCACATTGGAAAGGGGGGTGTTATCCCCCAAAAATTTTTTTCGTGGGGTTTTCTTATGGGGGCACTAAACGGCTGCTCCTAGATCTCTGCTGAAAAGCATCGAAACCAGTAGATCCCTTTTGGCGGATATTTCCCCCGTTTTTTTTTTTTTTTCTTTGGGGACATTTAACTCTTTGAGGATTAGGTTAATTTCATTGAACTTTCTTTTGTTAGTGGAAGTACATAAAATTTCAGCAATTGTTTGATTATGGCAATATTGGCGAAGATTGTTTAAAATTGAAAAATTAAAATATTCATAAAAATGCAAAAAGAATTTTTAAATTTTTACGGCATATTTTTCTAATTTAGCTGTTTTCCATGGGGGGGGGGTCTGCAAATTGCTGTGCATGAAACCCCTTGTTTTTTTTAGTGTACTTTTCTTTTGATGGGTGAAGTACACTCACCCTGGCTTTGGGGGGAATACCCCACAAACTAAAACAAAAAATAATGTGGTTAGAAACAAGTGTGAAATGACCAAATTTGAAGGTCTTTCACCCAAGTAGATAAAAAAAAGTTTTTTTCTAAAGGTGCAAAAAGTGCAGCACAAAAAGAGCTTATTGACAGGCGTCACAGTAGAATTTGAAAAATTTAAGGGGCGTTGTATTTTTCGCTGTGAGTCACAAAACCCCTTTGGGTTGATAAAATTGGTTCTTGTCCCATGCCTTGAGGGTGTTCGTTTTTCCCCCCAGAGTTCTCTCCCCCATGTACGAAATGTGCCCCGGGGACCATTTTAAAAAAAAAAAGACAATTCGTTCCCACAAAGTCCCTAAACTTGGTTTTGTGCAGAATCAAAAATTTTCCTGAAATTCTAAACGAATTCCACTTTTTAGAATCGATTCGCCCATCTCTAGTCGCAATACAAGAAAAACTACAATACATTAACAGTTGAGTTTTGTTGCAATACAAAACTATTAAGCTGGGTTGTAGTTTCCAAAATTCAAGTAGAAGTTCAAACTTACAATGTACATACAAAAGTTTAAGAAAATGTGATTCAAGGTACAGACTCAGGTCCAGAGGTTCCAAGGAAGTCTAGATTTTTAAAAAGGCCAAAGCCAAAAAAAATTTGAATGAAATACAAAAACCCCTGGGTTTTTGGTTATGCTTAGGATGGGGCCCAAATTGATTCTAACGAAGTGGGAATTCATTTTGAATTTCAGGAAAAAATTCGGTTCGGAAAGAAGTCGAAATTTGGGTACTTCGGGTGAACGGGAAAGGGGCTTTTGATTGAAAAATGCTCAAGCACATGGGGCACATGGGGCAAAGACTCTGGGGGGAAGAAGGGCATTGCCTGCTGACTGTGCAGAGGTGAAACCAATCAGAGACCGGCGGGGTTTTGTGACGTCACCCCATATATAAGTCCAGGCGCGCGCTGGGGCTCATACGGTCTCCCGTACTGATCGGGAAGGTGTAGTGGCGAAGCTCTTACTGAAGGAATTGATTTTTTATTAGCGATTTTCTGTGGGGGGTCTCATTGTCTCGGGACTGTTCCCCTTAATGTTTATTTTTTAAATTTTTGGGGGATTGGGGTTGAAATCCAGGGGCGCCACTGCAGTGCATATACATTCAAAATCCCAAATACGATCTAAGAGGTTCCTGTTGTATTCATTTAAAGAAAAAAAGCATTTTTACATACAAATACCCCTTTATTTTTGGTGCTCAATTCTATTTCGCAATTAATCCCGGGGGTTTAAATTTAAACGTTGTTTTGCTTGTGTTGACCCCAAGAAAAACCCTCTTTTTCAACGCCAAAATATATAATTTTTTTTTTCCCTTAAAACCTAATTCCAAAACAAAGGTTAATTACAATGTATTCTTGTTGTGTGGCGGAAAAAACACGCAATTGTAAACACGCACAAAGTATGTTTTTGCGGCTCAAAATTTTTTGGGGGCCCAATTTAAAAACCAGGGGGGTTTAATTAACGTTGTTTTCCGGGGTGCTGCCCAAAAAACCGTCTTTTTCAACGCCAAAATATATAAATTGTTCCTGTAGCATAATTCACAATGCAAAGGTTAATTACAAACTGTATCTCTTGTTGTGTGGCGTAGAGAACTCGCAATTGTAAAACGCTAAAAGCTACTGTTAGTGCGGCGTCAATTATTTGGCGCAATTTACATTCCAGGGGTTAATTAAGCGTTGTTTTACTGGTTGTGCTGACCCCAAGAAACGTTTTTTTGTAAACGCCAAAATATATAATTTTTCTGTTAGCCTATTTCACAAGTCTATAGGTTAATTACAACTGGATCTCTTGTTGTGTGGCTCGTAGAATACACGCTCAATTGTAACATGTCCAAAGCTACTTTTTTGTGCGGCTCATTTCCTTTGGCGCAATTTACATCCGGGTGTTAAGATTAGCGATGTTTTGATTGGTGTGCTGACAAAATAAACCGTAATTTGTTCAACGCAAACTATATAAATTTTTCCTGTAGCCTAATTCACAAGCAAAGGTTAATTACTAACTGTATCGTCTTGTTGTGTGGCGTAGAAAACACGCAATTGTAACACGTACAAAGCTACTAGTTTGTGCGGCTAATTCTTTGGCGCCAATTTACATTCAGGGGTTAATTAAGCTGTTGTTTTGATGGTGTGCTGGACAAAAATAAACCGTCTTTTTCAAACGCCTAAAAATATATACATTTTTCTGTTGAGCTTAATAATGTCGCGAAGGTTAATTAAGAGCCTGATTTGTGCTTTTTACATTTAGTAAAACACACAGTGTTTTTAAACGACCATACGAGTACATTTTTCCTGGCATTTGTGGAGTGCTAATTTATATCACAGGGTTACCCAAGCTTGTTATTGGGTTCATTTGGAGTCGCAAAAACGAGGGTGTATATTTCTCATATACAGATATGCATAATGTCAAAAAACAGTGTCTGTACATTTTAGACACAATACCAGTATGTCAGACAGAGAGGTGTGTCAGGCATCTGAACCTGCGAGTGGCAGTGGCACAAACTTCCTGGAAAGGCCCAGGTCCGCAGCACCAGCAAGGGGACGTCTCGCAGCAGGGGTCCACTCGGTGAGGCCACAACTGACGCTGTCAATCAATGGGTTCTTGATTGGTTGACTAGGTCATCCTCTTTCCTACCAGATGACATTCTGACAACCCCCAGCCAGAGTCGGTGGGGAACCTCAGACAAAACCCTGGTTGGCATGGCCCGGGTGTGGGTCAGCGCCTTCACCTGTCCTCAGCCACTCTGTCCCATCCGGTTCCCTTCAGCCAGAGATCTACTATTTGGTCTGGGCTCAAGCGGGCAACTATCATAGTTTTTAAAAAAAAGGATGAACAATTTGAGGAGGGCCGAGTCTGCAGCTACTACCCCCCTGCGCAGCGAAGAAAATGAAGGCAATATCCTGCTTCTTGCGTAGTCGGCAAAGTAATATCGATGTGGAGGAAGTGGCATGGGAAGGTCGTGTTGTGAGAGTGTCAGCCTCGGCATACCAAGACCGGTGATGAGGACAGCAGTTGGGACGATGAAACAAAATTTGATGATGATGTAGCCGACCGCACTTGGGAAGCCGGGTGAGGAAAGGCTTCATCATCGTCAGGAGAGAGGGCGTCTGCTTGCACGTCAGGCAGCAGCGCTAGCCTGCAAGTGGGTATGTGTGGTCCGTGAGTCTGGAGGATAGCAGCAGTGTGAGGTCGTGAGACAAGCGGCCACGGGAAGTAAAATAACCCGCTTCGCAGGTCAAGATAAGTAGCTCGGCCACAGAGGGCTCAGCGAACGGGGCGAGTGGCGCAGTAGTTCACTCAGTGCGGAGCGTTGGCGGTAAAAATACGATACTCGGCGGTATGCTGGCAAGTTCTTTGGTAGGGACACACCGGTGAGGAGCCAAATTATGGGTAATATGTAGAATTCTGTGAGCAGAAAGTTGAAGCAGTGGCCACGGGAGCTAACGTTGGCACCACAGGCCCTTGCGTCAACACAATGTAGCGTCAACTATCCGGTTGGCTGGGGAAACGTGGCTCAGTTGTGGTGGTCCATCCTGCGCCCGCAGCAACAGCAACGCAGCAGCAGGCGCCCAGTGGCACGCATGCCATTGCAGCCAGTCAAGGCTCCACCACCTGATGCAGGAAGGGAGCTGTTTCTCTTTGACATCATCTTCCCACTCCAGAGCTCTGACTCTCCGCTACTCATGGCGCCAGCAGTCGTTCGCGAGGCGGATTGCAATGAGACAACTAGTATGCGTCAAAATCCTAAGGTGAGCAGCTGACCGTGCTCATGGTCCAAGTTGTTGGTCATATGCAGTCCCTCCCTTTCCAGAAAATGGTGGACTCTTGCACATTGTCTCAGAGAACTAATGGCTTGCTGCGCCGATGCCGGAGATGAGGAGTGTCAAGACGTAATTTTTTTCCAAAAGGGCCAGTACCGAGCACTTCATAAATATGTAGAACAGAAGGTGGGTCAGTCCTTGTGCATTATCGGTTCATGTTCAATAGGTGCATTGGCGCGCGGATGTTCTGGAGCTGTTACTGAACGGTCAGGGCAGTACATGTTTCTTTCACGGCCCACTGGTGAATGTGCTTCCAGCCCAGGCTCCACAACTTGGACAGAGACGCCGCTTCTCTCCACGATTGTCTAAACTGCTGCACCTGCGCCCAATGTCCGCCTCCTCTCCTCAGAACCTCACCACCACTTCCTCTGCACTCCACAAGTACGCTCCATCATACCACATGTGTAGGGACACAGCGGTGGTTTTGTCACGCAGTTCTACACCTGGCTGCCTTCGGGAAACGAAGTCACCAGGGGAGAAACCTGCTCCGCATCATGCAGCAAGAAATCGATTTGTGTGGCTTTCTCCGCGCCAAACTGCAAATCACACCGCTTGGTGACGGACAATGGGAGGGAACATGGTGTTCCGCGCCTGCCACACGAGGACTGGGATGGTCCATGTGCCTGCATGGCGCATTGTGTTCAATCTGTGTGGAAAAAGGTTCCTGAAGTCTTGTCCACCGATCTTACAGAAAACATTCTGAAAAAGGGCAGAGGAAACTGTGCATGCACTTTATCCATTCGTTACAAAGCCTGGAACACCCTCATCGAGGGTTCAGCGGTCTGAAGCCGGCCTCTCCCTAATAACACACTCTGATATGTGATTGTTTCCACCCCGCTGGAATTCCGCCTGCACTTGTTGGACCGACTGTATGACTCAGAGAAAGGCCTTTAACGAATTTTTTGATTATCCAGGGGCCAGAAGAAAGTTACTCACCTGTGTAACTTTGATTGTCAGCCAGTGGCAGCTCATGCGTGACACCTGCCGGTTAGTTGAGGCCATTCGAGGTAGGCGCGTTATTTGGTCAGTGCCAGGTACTTACGGGAAGAATAACATTCCATTCCAGACTGTTTCATGTCCTGGAAACAAGATGCTGGAAAAATCTGTCTGGGCAGGGACTGGGACGTCGGCGAACATCTCGTGGAACATGAGCTCCGGTTGGATGAAATGGAGGAGGTAGGAGGATGGAGACATTCGGAGCGAAGCATTGTCTGGTTGAAATGAGTGAGAGTTTTCTAACCCAGGTGATAAGAGAGGAGAAGCAGGAGCAGCTGGAGGAGGTGGATGGAGATGAGGAAGATGAGCAGTTGACCCGTTTCAAGCATCCTTGGCACGTAATCAGTGGAATGGAATTGGAGGCTGGGAGCCCCTCGGAGGTCACTTTGTGCAGATGGGCCCGCAGCATGCATTATTTGCCCTGGCTCGTGACAGACGGAATAGTCAGCCATTCGGCAGAAGAGATGAATTCTGGCTCTCTACCCTATTGGACCCTCGTACCGGTCCAAAATGGGAGCCTTGTTTTCCTCAGCTATCTAGAGGGAAGACAAATCCCAATTACTTTAGGGAAATCCTTCGTAATCAGTTGCCGCATGCTATATGCAGGCATCGTCCCTCCTCTGACGGGTCGGACCTGGGGGGGTTTCTCAGCGCTAAGTAACTTTTAAAAACTGCGCGGCGTGCTGGGGTAAGGTGGGGGGGTTAGGCGCAAGTAACCGAGCTCGCATATCTGTAAGTAACCTAAGTCAGGAGTCATGATGAGGCAGCTTACTTCAACCTCGCCTTGTGAGGAGGGCAGTCGCCAGCGCGAGCGAGCAGTAGGACTGGAGAAGTCCCTGAACCAGCAGGATGTGGCCTACTTGGACAGCACTATGCACGCCTCAGTTAGAAGGATCCGGCTGGATACTGGGCAGCCAAAACTGGATGTGTGGCCGCAAAGCTTGCCGTGGTTTGCAGGGAGAAGGCTGTCCCTCTGCTCCGGCCAGTAGTGTGGCATCAGTGTGGGTGTTCAGTGCTGGGCGGGGTCCATCGTTACACAAATTGGAGAACCGCTTGTCCACGGGGTGAATTTGGAATGACTGGACCTTTGGCAAGGATGAATTAGGCGATGGATAGGCAGGATTTCAACACACCAATGACTTAGGGCGTCGAGTCTGGGTTCAAAATACCTGCCTCAGCCACTTATTTATTCTGATGCATGCCACACGCCTGGATGCCACTACATCTGCTGCCAGGTTCTCCATCTGCCTACCACCATCTTTACAGTATTTCACCCACCTCAACACTCTTCAATGTGCCCCTCTATGACCTCATGCTGCTGCTGCTGTTGCTGTTGCCGTGAAATCCACACTGTGTCATTTTGCCACTCTCTGACCTTATGCTGTTGTCTGCCGCCGAGGGTCACTCAAATCTATGTCATTGGCCACTCTCCTGACCCCCCATTTATTGACCTACTCGCCTTTTTTGCCCACCTCCAAAATTTGGGTCATTGTGCACTGTTTGACCCTCATTGTGCTGCTGTGGCTGCTGCCATGTCCTACACCACTGTGTCATTGTGCCTACTGCCTAACTCATGCTGTGCCGCCGTGGACTCTCCGCTCTCAGCTCATTGTGCCATTCTGTGTTTCTCCTGTTTTGCCACCTTCCAGAATGCATTGATGCCACTGCCTGACCTCATGGCTGCTGCCGCCTGTTGAGCCTTCGGCGCGCTCAGTCGGTTCATTGTGCCATTCTGTGCGCTTCTCCTGTGTTTGCCACTATCCAGAATTTCATTGTTTTGCACGCCTGACATCATGTCTGCTGCCGCCGTGGACCATATCCGCTCGCGAGTCATTGTGACCATTATGTGGCTTTCTCGTTTTGCCCACCTCCAGAATGTCATTGTGCCCAATGCCTGATCCCTCATGTGGCTGCTGTGGCTGCTGCCGTGTCCTCCACACTGTGTGTCGCATCTTGTTGCACTGCCTGACTCCCATGTTACTGCTGCCGCCGTGACCTGACGCTCTCAGTCATTGTGCCACATTCATGTGGCTTCTCCTGTTTGCGCACCTCCAGGATTGATGTTGTCTAGTTGTTTGCTGTGCCATCTGCACTGACGCCTCATTGCCTGCGTGCCGACCGTGATCCGTCAGCTTTCATCATTGTGCCCATTTTGTTGGCTTTCACCTCCTGGTTTTCGCCACCTCCGAATGTGCATGTGTTGCTCTTCAAGATGCCTGACCTAATGCATGCTGCTGCGCCGGCCGTGACCTTCGTCTCTCAGGTCATTGTGCCATTCTGTGGCTTCCTCCTGTTGTGCCACTCCAGAATGTCCATTGTGCCACTGCCTGACCTCAGTGCTGCTGCCGACGTGACCTACTCGCTCTCTTCAATTGTGCCATTCTGTGGCTTCCTCTCCTGTTTTGCCACCTCCAGAATGTCATTGTGCCACTGCATGACTCATGCTAGCTGCCGCCGTGACCTCGCCTTTGCAGTCATTGTGCCTCATTATTCTGTGGCTTCCTCCTGTTTTTGCCACCTCCAGTGTCATTGTGCCACTGCCTGACCTCATGCTGCTGCGCCTGACCTCCGTTCTCTCGTCATTTGTGCCCATTCTGTGGCTTCCTCCTGTTTTGCCACCTCCAGAATGTCATTGTGCCAACTGCTGACCTCATGCTTGCTGACCCAGTGACCTTTCCGCTCTCAGTCATTGTGCCATTCTGAGGCTTCCTCCTGTTTTGCCACCTCAGAATGTCAGTGTGCCACTGCCTGACATCTGTTGTTGAGCTGCCGCCGCGTGACCTCCGCTCTCAGTCATTGTGCTAGCTCATTCTGTGGTTTCCTCCTGTGTTGCCACTCCGAGAATGTTATTTGTGCACTAGCCCTGACCTATGCTGCTTGCCGCCGTAGGGTGACCTCGGCTCTCAGGCATTGTGACTTTCCTGTGGCTTCCTCTGTTTTGCCACCTCAAGAATGTCATTGTGCCACTGCTGATCTCCTCATGCTGCTGCGCCGTGACCAACGCTATCTCAGTCTATTTTGTGCCTTGTCTGTGCTTCCTCCTGTTTTGCCACCTCCAGAATGTCATTGTGCCGACTGCACTGACCTCATGCTGCTGTAGCTGCCGCCTTCACCTCGCACACTCTGTCAATTAATGTTGCCACCTGAGCGTCTCAGCTGTTTTTTCAGCTTTCGCTGGCGATGAGCGTCTGTTTATTGTTCAGGCTACCATTCCCGCTCTTCGTGTTTTTTGGTAGTTTTTGCCTCTTAAGCTGCCAGGAATTTTTAAAGTGATGCGATTTTCTAGGAGCAACGGCAGTCATCTGCGTGTCATATTAAAAAAACAACATTGTATGAAGCCCAAAAACCAAGTCCCTCTGCATTTTTTAAGCATGGCACAACGTCTACAGCACCCTGCAGGCTCTGTGCACCCTGAAAATAGTGCTTTTTAACGCGATTCGTCCGAAGTAATTCGGAAACCGGAAATTTATTTTTGTCGGAAAATTCGGCGAAGTGACCGAATCGAATTTTTGAGAAATTCGCCCATCTCTAATTATGCTGTATTCATGTATTGAATTTCTGTTGCCCTTTTCCACTACATGAAAAATGCTAGCAAAAAAAATGCATGCCCTTTTAAAAAAAAATGTGCTTATTTTAACCCCTTAGGGTGCTTTCACACGGTTCCTTTTTTGGCACGTTTTTGATGCTTTTTTTTATTCGTTTTTATGCAGCAATGTACATCATTAATTGCTGTGCTTTCCTGCACCAACATAAATGTGTCAAAAAGATGTCCAAAAATGTGTCAAAAACATACCTTATGAAAGCACCCTTAGAGACCCTGGACGTAACTGTACGTCTCATGGTTGCAAAGGTGCTATGTATCGAGATCAAGCCGCTAATTGCAGCTAACAACCACCGCTTACAGTGTGGGATGGCGGCCGCTAAGTCTAAATGAATGAGAAACAGTGTTGCACACCGTTCCTTACTCCGATCGGCTTACATGGCTGCTGGAAGCCTTGTGAAGGCTTCTATCATTGCCATTGCCCCAGGCAGAAAGAAGTGAAACTGCCATATTGGTACACCGTAACGCATTGTTTATACAATTCATTAGGCTGTATAAATGATCGAGAAACTTGTGGTCAAGCACCCTACGAGGTCTCAAAGTTAAAGTAAAAAAATGTAAAAAAAAAAAAAAAAAATTAAGAGTTTACTCTTTTACAAGTAAAAAAAAAATAAAATTAATAAAATTATAAAAAAGTTACACCTATTTGGTATTGCCACATCCGAAAAGGTCAGATCTGTTAAAATATAACATCATTTATCCCATACGCTGAACACCGTGGAAGAAAAAATTCCAGGCGGCAAAATTGTGTTTTTTGGTCATTTCACGTTCCCTGAAAATTGGATTAAAGTCACAGAAAATGGCACAGCAGCTCAAACTTTAAAAATAGAAAATGTTTTGATTTTTTTTTTACAGGACCAAAACAACAAAAACCCTACATGTTTGATGTTACCGGAATGATATCAATCTGCAGAATACAGAGAACAACACATTATTTTCCCAGATAGTGAACGCCCTAAAAAAAAGAAACCACGCAAACATGCCGTTAGTATGTTTTTTTCCCATTTTGCCCCACTTGGAATTTTTTGCTATTTCCCAGTATATTCTATGGTACAATGAATAACACCGTTAGAAAGTACAGATTTTTTAGGTGCCTGCTGTGGGAGTTTTCACCCAGCTTATCTGGACACTTAATAGCTTGGTGCTGCCCTATCTCTAGTGTTTCTGTTCTTTTTTATCACAGGTTTCCCTTTTGGACTGCAACATATTCATTGGACTATGTTGGACCAGCATTGCCTCTATTTATTTAGTAAAATTTTCAATAAGAGTTAATGTCTGTGAGTGGTGATTTAAATAAAATGTTTTTCCCGTTTTTTTTTTTGTGTGCATTTTTTACAGTGTTAGTAATATAAACATCTAACAGATGCCTCTCTATTACTATCACTGTGGCTGGGTGGTAGCCAACAATGTTTCTCATCACCATCCCTGTTACTATTATCCTACTACCCAATGCACCACTCGTACTGGAAAGAGCATGGTTACCTTCAGAATGCGGGTGATCTATTGTAATTAGAGATGAGCGAATTTTGACCCGAATTTATTCACAACAAATAGTGTTAAAAAACAGCTATTTCCTGGCTGCGGACAGCCTTTATAGTGTTGTAGAACATTGTGCCATGCTCAAATATGCATGGCTTGGTATTGAAACAATGCTGTATTTTGGCGTGACACGCAGATGATAGGCACCGCTCTTAGAATCGCTTCACACTTCACTTATGTGGGCAGTTACATTGGCAAAACTGACCAAATAACTAAAGTGGGAACGCAGCCTGACAAGGTAATTTCAGCTAGAAAGAACCGAGCAGAGGGCCAAGATCCTACTATAGCTAGAGATGGGTGAATTGATTCTAACGAAGTGGAATTCGTTTAGAATTTCAGGAAAACTTCGGTTTCTGAACGAAGTCGAAGTTTGGGGGACTTCGGGTGAACGAAGTGTGCTTTTGATTGATAAAATGGCTGCGAGCACATGGCGCTACATGGGGCAAAGCACTCTGGGAGGAAGAAGGGCATAGCCTGCATGACATATGCAGAGATGAAGCCAATCAGAGACCGGTGGTATTCTGTGACGTCACCGCACTATATAAGTCCGGGCGCGACACTGGGAGCTCATACCGCTCTCACTGTACTGATCAGGGAAGGTGCTGCCGCAGCTGATTGTTACTGGAGAACTGATTTTTATACAGCGATTTTTGTGGGGTGTCTCAGATTGTCTCAGAGACTGCTTTTCTTAACATTCTATTTCTGATTTTTTTTTGGGTATTGGATCTGAAATCCAGTGTGTGTCCACTGCAGCTGCATGTACATATAAATCCTACCTGCTCACAGCACATTAAATATCCAAAGGGGGTCTAAGCCAGTTCCTGTTGTATTCATTTAAAGAAACAGCGTTTTTACAATATAAATACCACTTCATTTTTGGCTGCTCAATTCTTTGGCGCAATTTACATCCAGGGGTTAATTAAGCGTTGTTATTCAGCTGTGGTGATCCCAAGAAACCGTCATTTTCAACGCCAAAATATATACATTTTTCCTGTAGCATAATTCACAAGCGAAGGTTAATTACAATTTTATCTCTTGTTGTGTAGCGTAAAAAACACCGCATTGTAACACGCTACAAAGCTACTAGTTTGTGGTGGTCAAAATTTTTTGGCGCAATTTTCATCGGGGTTAATTAAGCGTTGTTT
>JAODAL010042399.1:0-34860 GCA_025379985.1 Phyllomedusa bahiana | reverse complement strand
GTAGTAGGTGTCTGTGGCCTGGTGTGAGGCAGTGTCCAAGGTAAGTTACCCTGTCTTTACGTAACTACTTTGTCTGGAGACTTTATGTCCATTGTCTGCAAGAAATTCAATGAGAGCTTGTGTCCGTAAGGCTATTCAGTTTCAGCCTTCGATGGGTACTCAGTTTTGTGTATGTATGCAATTGGATTTATAAAGCAATGTGTACTTGTGGGATGTCAGCCATCTGCTCCAATAATCAATATTCCACAGGTGTTCACGAATGTTCTGCAGCATGAACAATACTTCAAGGTCTGTTATGGCCTCTTCCTTTCCCAGCTGATCACTAACCAATCCAGCATACAGCAGATACACATCGTCCTATGTATTCTCAAGTGTAGCCTGTATGTGAATACCATCTAGGGTGCAAAAGATGGTGCACTCGAGCCGAGCTTAACTAGGAGATCCATTCACAAGAAGCTCAGTGGGGCATCTGCCGACATGATGAATGAATGTTCAGTTGTGATGAGGCTTATTGTGACTGATGTGTTATGTGACATTGGGTATTGTTTGGCTTTACCACTTACACCTATGGCTGATATGGTCCTTTGGGTAGCAGGAAGAAAATCAATGTTAAAGGGATTTTTGCCACCACCTCATTTCATACCTCCTGTATCCTGCTCTTCAGCTCTGTGTGCTCAGAACGGGGTGTGTGTGATTTATTTGAATTGCATATCATGTGACCCAGCAGGATGACATCACCAGGCCTTTCCTCTCTTTAGTCAAAGAAAGGTCTGTTTATGTAAAGCATTGTGAGTAGCTGAGAGGTAAAGCTTTTGCCCCAAGCACAAGGGTTCCTTTGGTTCAAATCCCTGTAGGAACCAAACCTGTGGATTTTTTTTCTCTTTAGCTCATTGAGGTTTCTTTTTTATTTATTTGCACTGTTTGACTAATTACTAAGGAGTACAGAGGACGGGAGTAGAATGACAGCACCTGGGGTTTGAACACTCAGTAACTGCCTGAGAGGAGAAGTTATGTCTGAGCATGTGCGACCAGGATTTGAGGAGCTCTTAGCCCTGGTCGTATCTCCTGGAGACGAGCTGTAAACAATGGATCACTAAAGGAGCGACTAAAACAAAAACGGTGCCGAATTTTAAATAATAATGAATGGCGAAATTGTTTGTTCTTTCATTTGCAAGCTTCCCACGTCAATTTTACTTTGTGGCAAAACCCCTTTAATGAGAGACAATTTGTATCTTTGCATCTACAAGGAAAGGCACTTCTTTACCATCCACCTTACAAGCGACTATTATCTCCTAAGGAGAAGAATCAGTAGCATTAGTGGGGAAGGAAAAATACTAAAAAATCCAGTGCAGGAGGATCCAAAAATTCTCCAGTATCCAGCTCTAGTCAGAGTTCTTCTTTGTGCTGGTTTTCCTCTGTTGATGTGAAAACAAAATGTAATAATTGTACAAAGTTATGATATAACTTTTCTAACATTTCCCATGACTCTTGTGGGGTCTTTTTATAATCTCCTATTTGTTTGGCTAAAGCAAACAACTCACTAGCTGAATAAGGTTTTCTCTGTTTTCTCGTTTCATCCCTATCAGGGTCATGCATAGTTTGTGGTGGGTTCAGCTTCACTGCCCTTTTTCCTTTACTTCCACATCGTCTCCTGCCTCTTTTAATGATGTTTGAAATGTCAATCTCTGTGTCTCCTGGCCTGATTAAAGGACCATGTGCATGTGTATCATATGCAGGTGGATAGAGTAGATTGTGATGTGAGTGTGTTTGAGGGAGAGGAAGACATGTGTCACTTAATGAAGTGCATTCCTCCTTTGTGGATGACACTGAGACTTCTTCATGGGACTTTACTGGGGCAGTATGCGTTAAAAGTGAGGATGATACCGGCAACGATAGATGCTCTGGTTCTGTGGAACTGCTGGCTGTTATTGTGTGTATGTGGTGAATGAGAAGATTGTGGGTCTTCTTCACTATTTATAAGACTTTGAGTGTCAGTGTTAGCTTGTTTAAGAAGGGAAAGGTTTCTGTATAACTGAGGAAGTATTCTTTGAATACAAGTAATATCAGCCTCATCTGGTGTAGGGCAGGGGTGTCAAACTGCCGGCCCTCCAGCTGTTGGGAAACTACAACTCCCATCATGCCCACTGTTATAGATTATACAAATGCATGATGGGAGTTGTAGTTTTCCAACAGCTGGAGGGCCGGCAGTTTGACACCTGTGGTGTAGGGGTTTCATTAGCCTGTGTTTGAGATCTGACCTCATTTATCCATCTTAACAACATTTCCATATCACCAGGATTTTCACAGCATAAAACTATTTGATACAATATTTCCCATTCTAGCCCATCTCTCCATGCCTCCCATAGAGTATTTGTATCTATACCACATGCTCCAAGCATATGTTTTACAGGACTTCCAGCAGTATATAGAACGTACTGATTCTCCTCGTGGGGTTCTCTGGGTGGCCCATCCTCTCTTGAAGATGCCACACTCCCCATTTTCCTTTGAAGTCCTTTTTACCAGAGAAAAGTACGGGTTTCGTCAAACGGCTAAAGACACTTATTTACTCTTCACATGACCACCCGGTGCTCAGAGGAACACTTTTTACTCTATCCTGTGTTGCTCAAACTCAGTCCTCATGACCACCAACAGGCCAAGTTTTTCAGGATTTCCCTCAGTATTGCACAGGTGATGTAATTATTGTCCATGCATTCTGTTTGGAGATCATGCCACAGGGGATTTAATTATTGTTCAGTGCTTCTGTGAGGAGATCCTGAAAACTTGAACTGTTGGGGGCTTGAGGACTGGAGTTGAGAAACACTGCTCTATACACTATATAAACACCAGGGAAGTTATGAGAGGCAAGTTACTTAATAGTTTAAGACAAACAAATTCAAGATTGTCGTATATGCAAGTACAAATTATCTTTATGCAAGCCTCTTAAGGTGATAAAACCGTTATTCTAACAGTGAGGTATTACTCATGAATCATGAACAATACAACTTAGTAGCAAGCAATAAACAAGAACAAATCAAAACAACTACATAATAGTTTACAAGTTACCTTAATAAGACTTTAAATGATTTATCCACATGATGGCAGTAGCTAATACCTTATAAAATACTGAAGATTGAGACAGAGAGAGAAAGCGAGATAGAAGAACAGTCAAATAAATGTATACCTTTTAATCTGATCCATTAATTTCAGTGTACCTAAGTCCTAAAAGCAAATAAGACACCGGAACTCAAAAACTCTCACAAAGCTACAAGAACATCTTTGGTATCAACTTAGCTTATAATTTAACCTGACACAGCATTAATGCTTAATCATTTAAAGAGCACAAAAAAAAAAAACAAATACTTATCGTTGATCGTGGAAGAATGGAGAAGTGATTCTGCTACAAGTTGAGACAGGTCTAGACATCTGGGAGAAGGAAATGGATTCTTTGAGAGTAAATCTCACCCTGAGGGCTCATCCGTTATCCAGTTCATTTTATACGGATATCTGGATTATTTGACACCGTTTTCTTGCTTGTGAGATATCCCGGACGAGCCCCCACTTGATGCGGCTATATTTCTATCATGATTTCATTCTTCACACGATCGGTAACCCCCATAGACAGTGATCCTGTGGTTCCATTCAAGATGATCAGAACATTTAATAATTAAATGCAGTCTCTTTTATAGGGTTTGAGGTGGACCTCTTAGTTTGAGGAGGTCACACATTTAACCAACATAGATATCGGAAACAGTCAAGCTATTAGGGCTTATACATATAAAACCAATCGATCCTTTTCATTTAACTCACATCATTGCTTATTAGAACATGATTTTATTATTATTATTATTAATTATTATTATCTATTTATTTGAAGCGCCCTTGATTCAAGGGCGCTGTACATTTCAGGTGGGTACATAAATACATTGGTCAAACAATTAACAAAAGTGACAATAAGTGACTAACCAACTGGTACAGAGGAAAAGTTGGTCCCTGCCCCCCCCCCCCCCGAGGGCTTACTATCTACAGGAGGGAGGGGTTACATAGTTACATTGTTACATAGTTTAGTAGGTTGAAGAAGACACATGTCCTTCGAGTTCAAACCAAGGGTGGGGTAATGGGGTGAGGAGAGAGACAAGGACGTAATGCCCAGGCTCTCCACGGGTTTTGCCCGAAACCCACAAGGCGTATAACCATACCTGCTCAGTATAGACCAAGATATCTGGACCCACAGAGCCGCCACGGGCCAGATCCAGAATTTTTCCTAGCGTCGTACGCAGTAATTTTGCTTTTGTTCCAGGGTGGGTATCTTAGCCTTGCTTGAAATCCTCTCTACTGTTCTGCAGTGACCAGCTACCTCTGGCTGGCGATTCACAGGATGTTACTGTTCTTTCAGTGAATCAGAAACGCTCGTCTCCTGCTGGAGGTTTATAATCCTTTTTTGCGATGTCGATGGGAATGTTCCCTTGGCTTTTGTGGGGCTTCTCCTGTATGATATTTGGCCCTTGTACGGGTGGGGTGGGTCCAGTTGTTTTATGGAGAGATTTGTAGCTGGGACACCCTGTTGCCGGTACAGGGCCGATTGTTAGTTTTGTTTGGGGCTTTGACGTACGTTCCGCGCAGAGTGTTAGGTTGTGGAGCACTGGAAACGGGTGTCTGGGGGGGGGAGAGGCGGGGGTGCGGACTGCTGTGCGCAGGTGGGGATACGAGGTTGGAGGGTGTTTGGGGGGGGGGGGTTGGCGGGTTTGTTTGGGGGGAGGGGCGGGGGTTATGTTGCATGTTAACGGCAGGGTTATAATAATTGGCTTTGGTTTTTGGGTGTGGGTTTGGGTTAGGGGGGACCCCAACACATGGGGTGTTTTGATTGGGGGGGGGGAGGCGGGGGTGGGAGGGGGGGGGCTGGGTTGGGGTGAGGGCGGGAGGTGGCGGAGCGTGTTTTTGGGCGGCGTTTGGTTGAGGTTGTGGGGTGGGGGGCGGTGAGAAAGAGGATGTGGTGGTTTGCGGGCGTAAGGAGTTTTGGCGGGGAGGGAGGGGTGTATTTTTTTTCTAGCTCTTTATTCTTTTGATATCTTTTTGTTTTTATGTACTTGTTGTTACTCTCGGTTTTATTTTAAATTAAATACTATGCTCCCGTATTCTTATTTTTATTATTTTCTTTTTCATAAATAATTATTGTTTTTCTTATTTTAATTTTATTTTAAATCTCTTCTATAAATGGGGCCCCAGAACTGAAACTGCATATTACTAAGTGAGGTCGCACCAATGCTTTGTACAGCGGTAGATTGACTCCTTAGTCCGCGAGTCATGCCTCTTTTTATACACGCCAATATCTTACTGGACCTTAGAGGCGCCTGTTTGGACATTTGCATTGCTGTTCGTAGTTTATGATCTCAAGAACACCACGATCTTCTCAACATGCGGATTCTCAATGTTTTTCTCCCCATGGATATGATGCTGTATATTATTTCTCCCCAGATGCAAGAACCTTACATTTTTCCACATTGAAACCCCATTTGCCAAGTGGATGCCCAAGCACTCAGTGTGTCCAGGTCTGCTTTGCAATTTTGAGCATCTTCCCATAGATTTGCCCTACCCTACATAGCTTGGTGTCATCTGCAAATAAATCGAAACGTTGCTATTGATCCCTTCACTATATCGTTAATAATTACATTAAATAAGAGAGGACCCTATACTGAGCCCTGCGGCACACCACTCTCTTACGGGACCACTCAGAGTTGAATTCATTTACCACACTCTCTGAGTACGAAAAATGATCACGCCAGCAGCCAGTTTTAATCCAATTACACCACTGTTTATCTCTAACCCAATGATTCTAGTGTAACCTAACAAAGCTTATGCGGGTCAGTGTCAAACGCTTTGCAAAGGTCTTAATAATCACTAATATCCACAGGGCCACGCTATCCTGACTTCTACTCGCCTTATCATAAAATGATAAGCAGATTGGTCTGACAGCTTCTGTCCTTAGTAAATCCATGGCTGGCAATCACTAAAATATTTGTTTGTCAATTACTCCATGTATATTGTCCCTAATGAGCCCTGCAAACATTTTTCCCACAACAGATGTTAAAACTTACTGAGTCTATAATACCTGGGCAAGACTTAGAACCTTTTTTGAAGATGCGGAAACTTCATTTGCCTTGCGCCAGTCTCCTGGCACTATACCAGTCACCTAAGGAATCTATAAATATCATGTACAGAGGGCACACTGATAACCGAGATGAGACTCTTTAAGAAACTCTTGGGGTGATTGCCATCAGGGCTGGAGCTTGTTCACATTTCAGTTTATTTTAACTTGGCTTTCACTTTTTCTATCACTGAGCCCTCAATTAATTTATAGCAGATGACTGTATTAACTGCTACTGGCACCTCCTAGATCAGGCAATTGGCCCAACCCCCTAACATACTATCTCCTTGATAATAGTTATATACTGGCTGAAGGAAAACTATTTAGTACCTCACTGCTTTCTCTTGGGTCACCAGTGACCAGCTCCCATCACAGGTTTTTTAAGGTCCTACTTGCTCTGATTTGGCTTTTTGGCATTTATATGTTTAAAGAATTTATTGGGGTTAGTCTTGCTATCCTTGGCCTACTTGCCTTGAATTTTGAATTTAGCTGCTTTTATCAACTTTTGTACAGATTTTATTAAGCTCTTTGTAATTTTCAAAGGGCTGATGCGAGCCCCTGACTTATATTTTTAAAGGCCCTTTTTGATTGTTTATTGCCTCTTAAACAGAAGGTTGAAGCCATGTTGGTTTTAGTTTTAGGTCGCCATATACTTGTTACCCATTAGGAATATATTTGCAATAAATTTCTCAAAGTATATTTATTAAGCTCCTCCATTTGGCTTCTATATCACCTATTTGCTAATTAGCTGCTCCCAGTCTAGGTCCGTATTGCGTCACTCAATAGCTAAATTGGCCCTTTTAAAATTTAAGTGTTTTTACTTTCCCGCTCTGTTTTTCTTTTTTCCAGTTTATGCTAAAATAAAATTATATTGTGGTCACTGTTACCTAGTTTTTCGAAAACCGTGAAAGTTCGACAAGTTTTGCTTTATTAGAAATGACCAGATACAAACATGTGATCAATTCTAGTGGGTTCTCACAAACTGCCCCAAAAATTATCTCTGTCTATGAAGAGACAGAGGTGAGGGGCTGACATGTTTGTGGGGCGAAGCTGTGCAACCGGTTAATTTGGTTATAGGCAATCCTGATGTGGTAGGTTTTCAGGTTACATTTTGAAAGCCGTGAGTGAGGGGGAGGTCTGATGTGTTGGGGCAGTGAGTTCCAGAGTGTGGGGAAGCTCGAGAGAAGTCTTGGAGATGGTTATGTGGATGATGAGGTGATAAGAGGAGAGCAGAGGAGAAGGTCCTGTGAGGAGCAGAGGTTGCGTGAGGGGAGTATTTAGAGATTAAGGCAGAGATGTATGAAGGGGAGAGGTTATGGAGAGCACTTGTAGGTCGAAGTTGCTAGCTTGAAATGGATTTCGCTGGGGCAATGGGTAGCCTAGTGAAGGGATCGGCAGAGGGGAGAGGCAGGGGAGTAGCGTGGAGAGAGGTGAATCAGACGGGCAGCAGAGTTAAGGATAGTTTGGAGGGGAACGAGGGTGCTAGATGGAGGACGCAGAGGAGGATGTTGCAGTAGTCGAGGCGGCAGTGAGAGGGCATGGACAGCATTTTTGTGCTTTCAGAGTTAGTAAATGTGCGGATTCGGGGAATTATTTTTTAGGTGGAGGTGACAAGCAGAGGCGAAGGGTTTGGATGTGCATGGTTTGAAGGGACAGATTGGAGTCAAAGATTTATCCCAGGCAGCGGACTGTGGTGGCTGGTGAGAGAGTGTTAGCCATTACAGTGTAGAGACCTCGGGTGGAGAAGATGGAGTGGGTCGGTGGTGGAAGATTATGAATTCAGTTTTCTCACTGTTTAGTTTTAGGAGGAGGGAGAGAGAAAAAGGAGGAATGTGAGGACAGGCAGTTCAGGATCCGGGAGAGAAGAGAGGTGACATCTGGGCCGGAGATGTAGAGGTGGGTGTCTATCGCTACAGGTGGTATTGAAAGTCGTGTTGTAAGCTATGAGCTGACCACAGGACCAAGAGTGTAGATAGGAGAAGAGTAGGGGGACCAAGAGACTGACCCTTGGGGGGACACGACAGAGAGAGGGCGAGAGGAGGGAGGAGGAAGCGAGAATGAGAGACGCTGGAAAGGCTCCGATAGTGAGGTTCGAGGAGATCCAGGAAAGAGCAAAGTACCGTGATGCGAGGGAGGTGTGGATGTGTAGCAGGAGGGCATGGTCGACAGTGTCAAAGGCAGAGGAAAGGTCTAGGAGGAAAAGTCACAGAGTAGTGGCGTGAGCTGGGCAGTTGCTAGGTTGTTGGTGACTTTGGTTTGGGCGGTTTCAGTAGAATGGTGGGACGGAAGCGAATTGGAGTGGGTTCAAGGAGAGAGTTGGTGGAGTATGGCGAGGAAAGATGAAGATGGACTTGTTGCTCGAGGAGTTTAGAGGCTGAATGGAAGCAGTGACGATGGGTCGATAGTGGTCAGTGAGGAGGGGTCATGAGATGGGTTTCTTTAGGATGGGGGTGATGGTCGCTTGTTGTAAATGAGGAAGGGAAGGATGCGAGGTTAATGTTAGATTGAAGAGATGAGTGAGGGCTGGGTTGATAAACTAGCACTAAAGGTCAGGGATGATGTGAGATGGGTGTGGGTCAAGACTACAGGTGGTGAGGTTCTCGATTGGGGACAGTAGAGAGGAGAGCTTGTTAGAGTGACACGGTGAGAAGCGAGTTAGAGGGGAATAGTCATGGTCTGGTACAGAGGGGGGCGTTGTGGGGACACCGCAGGAATAGAGGTACGGCTGAGGGGGTCTGTGGGTGAAGCTTTGTTGATGGAGATTTATTTTATTATGGAGTGAGTTGCCAAAATCATTGCTGAGAGGAGAGATGGGGGAGGGGGTGTGGTGGACGCAGGTGAGAGTTGAATGTGTTAAAAAGTTGTCTGGGGTTGTGGGACAGGGTGGATATGAGGGTGGAGTTATAGTCTTGTTTGGCTGATGTGAGTGAGGATTTAAATGTGTGTAGTGATTCTTTATATTGAGGTGACGTCAGTGGTGGGAGGGGTTTTCTTCCAGCACGGCGTTCGGCAACTCTGGAAGCTCACCTCAAGCTGTTTGGTGGAGTCTGTGTGCCAGGGTTGTCGTTCATTTTGTGGGTTCTGGTTGTGTGTGAGAGGGGGGACGACAGGCATCGAGAATGAAGTGATTGTGTTGTTGTGAATGTGGTGGCTGCGTCTGGATCAGCAAATGAGGATATGGTAGAGAGGGGAGCAAGAGAAGTCAGAGAGAGTGCAAGAGGTTTGAGGTTTTGTAGGTGCTGCGTGGGTGTGCCTATATTTGGTGCAGGAGGGGCAGGTGGGAGTGGTGATGGAGGAGAAGGTGGAGCGATTGTTGTCTGAGATAGGAGAGGAGAGTTTGCGAGGTTAGATAGGGGGCAGAGGCGGGTGAAGATGTGGTCCAGTGTGTGTCCGTCGGTGTGAGTGGCTCCAGATGTCCTTGGGAAGAGATAAATGGAAGAGGAGAGTGACAGAAGTTTGTTAGTAGTGGAGTGGGGAGTATCCCGATCTAATGTTAAATTCTCCCATGTATATTAGTGGGGATGTCGGTGGCAAGAAGTGGAGGAGCCTGGAAGCAAAGTTGTCAAGGAAGGTGGTTGGCAGGGCCGGGGGACGATAAATAACAGCACTTGGAGGGGAGTAGTTGCGGGACAGAATGGCACCTCGAAGGAGGGACGGGTGAGGGAAGGTTACTGGTGGAATATAGTGAAAGGAAAAAGGTATCTGACAGAAGAAGGCCGACACCTCCCGGGCGGGGGGTGTGGGTAAACTGGAGCCCACCATAGGAGAGTGCAGCAGGGGAAGTTCTAGGACATAATGATTAATCTTCAGTGACATTTAATACAGATAAAAATTTTGTTTTAAACCCAAATGTCGGGTGAGATGACCGTTATCTGTTGGGTTGTGCACTGTTCTTAGGTAAAATAAACAGGTTGATCAAGAATCACATCTAGTCAGAATGATTGAGCAAAAAAACTCAATTAATTGAGTGAATAGCAAAGTACAGGTTTTAAAGAGATAGCACTATAAGTATAAAGTAATGCATTAAATTATTTTTATATTAAATTGTATTCATATTTGCATTCATTCTGCTTCATAGGGAAGGCGGGTTGTCCACCCCGCTGGTGCTTTCCTTGCTGCTTCCTTCCTCAGTAAAGAGTGTTGGTTGGGGCGACAGGAGATTCTGGAAGTGCGACAAATACGGGAAAGGGGAGACAGTGACTACTGAGGAGACCCCGTATCTGCTCTGCCCTGATGAATATAAGGGGTTACTATGGAGACAGCCTTCACCCTTTCCTTTTCCCACTGCTGACCCCCCCCATGTCACATGACCTTTCCTCACCAGGTCCTTCATCCACCACTGCTGACCCGCCCCCCTCATGTGACTGATCACATGGTGGTGCATCATAAACAGGTCCTTCATCATCCACTGCTGACCCCGCCCCCTCATGTGATGAGCACATGGTGGGTGACTTCGCTCTCCTTGCCGTGTAGTACCACACGGTTCGGCAGTCTCCTGGTGTTTGCTGTTGTCAGATTTCCCAGGATTCCAGTGGGCAGGCGAGGTTACATGGGAGGTCTGTGCGGTTCAGTAATTGCAGTCAGTCTGTGGTGCGGTAACGTGTCCGTCCAGCGTCCTCCCCTCCTGATATCAGAGAGACACGTTGCCATGGAGACCGTCCGCCCCTGCCCGGGTCTATTAACCCCTTCCCTCCTCTGTGCGGGGCGGCAGGGAGGTGCTCCTCATGGAGGGCGGTATATTTATGGTGCGGGTGTAACATGGCAGCTGCTGCGGGGGATGGGCTGGGACTTGTCTTTATTTCATTCAGTTATATAGCGCTGTTATATTCCGTAGCGCTGTACAGACATTGTCATGAGTCACGTTGCTCCCTGTCCCCATTGGGGCTCACAGTCTAAATTCCAGATGAACCTGTGAGTATATATTTGGAGTGAGGGGGAAATCAGAGAACCGGGAAGGAAACCCCACAAAGGGGAGAACATACAAACTCCCTGTAAGTGTTGTCCTTGGTGGGATATGAAGCGAGGGGCCGCAGTGCTGCAGGCAATAGTGCTCCCCCATGAGGTGGCGCCGACCCCTGGAAGGTTGTTAGTAGTAACCGTGACATTAAGGCATCACCAGAAAGGGCGGTTTTCTCCTGTTCCCTGTTAGGACCCCATGATATCATTGAAGGTGGTGACAGGTCACGTGGCAGCTTTGCCGCCAAAAACCATTGTCCGCTTTTTTATCTTCTTCCCTATGAGTGGACAGTGTGAACTTTCAAACTGGTTGTGTCCATATGGTTGATGTGCCCCATCAGAAAAGGGCAGACCCATTGCCTCCTTACCCCGTACATCATTTACTGGTGGCAGCTCTAGTCCAGCTACTGATAAAGGTAATGGCTGGGAGAAGCTATTTTTTATCCCCTTCCAGCTTCAGTCTTGCTGTTTAATCTTGTAGTTGCTTTGACAGTCACAGCCGCAGCGTCTAAATGTATGAGGAACGGTGTGCGCACCATTCTTTTCCCCTATTGACACCCATGTGACAAGATCACGGGTTGCCAAGTGGTCGATATTGCTGGTGGTGGCCTCATATAGGCACTTGGAGCTGCCATGTTAATGCTTCTAGTACTTCCTACAAAAACTCTACAGATTTGTTTTTCTTCAGAATCGTAGTGATCTGTAGAATACAGATAACATGTCATTTATTCCAAGCAGTGGACTTCACTGATGTGGAAATGTCGCCAAAATTGTGCTCTTGTTTTTTGTTTGTTTTTTCCACGTTTCACCACACACACAATTTTTGGGTGGGTTTCCCAGTACATTGTATGGTACGGTCAGTGTCTCTATTAAATGATACATCTTGTCCTGCAAAAAACAAGCTCTCATACGGCTATGAGATTGGAAAATTAAAAAAGTTATGGCTCTCAGAAGGCGGGGAGGGAAAAAATGAAAAACCGAAAATTGCCTGCCTCGTTAAGGGTTAGTAAAGGTGCCTCAGTACTGAACCTTCCAGTTCATCCAGTTTTCTCCTATTCTCATACACAAAGGGTTCCTTCTCCTGAAAAACCACCCAAAGGGTGGACACGGACAGGAATGAGATCAGCAGAAGAATATTAGACCTCACCTTGGAGATCCTCCACCTGGTGAACCGGAGAGGTAACTTCTCTAATTTTCTATCATCTTTATTATTTAACAAGTCAATGATAGAAGAGAAAATCCATACTAGTAGGAATCCAGCGTCCTGTGTAAGAGCTTCAGGATCTTCCAAGCGATGAACTAGAGGGGGGAAAAAACCTAGATCAGCCCCAGTATGGTCAGTTTTTGTATCATGGGACAGTGCAGCATAGTAATGTTATAGGAGCAATGAGAATAATGGTGCCCGTTATACGAGGAGGAAGGCCCGGGGAGCCAAAGGGAAACAGGTGGAAAGGTTTCATGTGGAGGTTTGGTTTTTTGTTTCAGTTTTTACTTTAGGATAGATATCTGGTCACTAGGCATTTTACTGGCTCTCACTGTTGATTATAAACCAATCTTCTCATAGTTTATTCCAGAAAAATTTCATTATGTGAATTATTTCCGGCCTCCCTTCCCAAATAATTTCAGACTGTTCCCTGTTTGCTCATGTGGTTACTTTCCTCAATACTGTAACAAATGACAAGTTTCCATCATGTCCCCCTCTGTCGCTTCTCCTCTCCCGTAACATATATAAGTTTCCAAACATGTTTCTTCTTTTCAGCCATACAAATGAAGTTCTCTAACTCTCTCATAGGTGAGGTCTCCAACAGAACCCATCTTCCAGATTTGGGTCACTATATCTCTAACACGGGGTCACAATCTCCCTTTTCTACTGAAGGGGGAATAATGGGGTCACTTCTGGGAGACCTCAACCTACAGGACAAATACTGATAAAATAAACCAAGTTCAAGGACAAATTACAAAATAAATGGGATGGTCTTCAGGACATAATTTAAGAGCGAGTTCATGGGGGAGAATAATATAACAAGGGGACGTCCACTATATCTATAAGAAAGATGGTCTCTACACCAAAAGCGAATTCTTTACTGTAAGAGCAGTGAGACTGTGGAGCTCCCTGCCAGAGGAAGATATCATGGGGAATTCACGGGATGTCTTTCTTTAGTGTAGCAATAATACAAGTTACTGAACTTCTGGGGATCGGTTTGTTATTCCAGAGATTTATTCTGAAATTTTAGATTTAGAGTTAGAAAGGAATTCTTCTCCTAAATGTCTCCATCTATAAACAGGATTACCAGTAGTGAAGAAGACGTCAGGGACTGTGTGGCCCAGAGCTGTCCCTGTGTGTCCCGGAGGATGGAGCGGGGCCCCATCATAGATCCTCCCCCGCACCCCACTGATACATGAGAGGGACAATAACAAAGGTTTCCCAGAACTCACCAACAAGATGACTGGACTGCTGACTGGAGAGGTGACCGTGCTGCTGCTGGGAATGCCTGGGGCATTATACAGTAACACCACTGGAGGGGTCTGGGGTGATGACCCTATCATTTTGTGTGTCAGGTTCCTATAAGGTTGTCAGGGGGTCGCTGTCTATTTCTCCATGGAGGAGTGGGAGTATTTAGAAGGACAAAAAGGGATCTGTACAAGGAGATCAAGATGGAGGATCTGGAGAATCAGGGCCCTCTTAGGTCACAAGGTAAGGAATGGACTGGCAGCCATGTTGGAGATTTAAAGGGAAGGTTGTCATCAAAAATTAATCTTTTGTGTTTTGTATGAAAAAAATTTTTTAAAAGAAGTTTGGTGATGAGATTTAATTTCTTAGTTTCTCATATCACAGTCTATATTCCGAACTCCTGCAAGTCTCACAGTTGTCTCTAATCCTAATAACAGTGTTTGGGAAAATACTTTGGGAAAGTATTTTAAATACAAAATACTTATGACTGAAGTATTTTAAATACAAATACAAAAATTTTTACCCCTAAAACTTTTCCAAAAGTATTTTCCAAATACTAAAATACTTGAAAAATGTAAACACAAAAATTTAATAAGAACAAAAAATGGTCAGGGGTCCTTTAGCCCACTAGGATTAGCATCTACCCTGCAGAAAATGTCAGTGGCCAGGATTCATTGTGTCCGAGAGGATGCTACAGTAAAGAAAACATGCAGGTACCTTCCTTTATTATATGCCTATTAATGTCAGGCATTTGGGGATATTAATTTTAAAGTAACTCCATGTGCTTCACATTAATAGCAGTTAACCCCATCATGTCCCTCATATTAACCCCTGTGTGCCCTGTATAAGGGTTACTAATATGTGAGACACATGGGGGTGCTAATAAAGGACCTTAATTATGAAGATAACCCTAATTATTACCTCCATGTCTCTCCATATCAGTAGCTCTTATTTTGAGGCACACCAGGGGATTAATGTGAGGGACATGATGGAGGTTAACTGCTATTACTATGAGGACATGGGGTTTACTAAGCTGTAATGCACATGACCAGACTTTTTATCTGCAATGGTGGATTTCCCACCCTTTGGTTTTACTCGAGACAATACTTTTCCCCAGTTTTTTGTGGTAAAATTAGGGGCCTCGGCTTATATCCGTGTTGGCTTATACTCTAGTATATACGATAATTTTACGGAATGGATTACGCGATCGGGATGACTAAAAACTAAAAATAAATCACGCTTCACTACAAGGCGGACTTGCGTTGCTGAAACGCGTTGGAATTTCTTTTCCCTCTCGTTGGATTTTTTTTTTTTTAAGTGCGGTGAGGGCGGTTATTTAAATTACAAATAAAAATTTGTTTTGAATTTAGAAAGTAAATTAAAATATAAAACTTCCTAAAAGTATTTTAATTACAAATACAAAATACTGAATAAAAAAATTATTTTGATTACAAAATACAAATACCTGACAAGTATTTTAAATACTATTTTAATTACTTGTATTTTAAATACTCCCGAACACTGCCTAATAATAGGCTGACACTTCCTCTTCTGTAGAGAAGTCTCCTCATTAACATCACAGTTGGATTACAATGAAAGGTGACACCAATGTGTAGAATAACACGGCTTATCACCATTCACAATAGGAGATGGGACAGCTCCCCCTCCCCACACAATGACTTCTTCCCAGGATCACAGAGCCTCAAAAACTACCCCCAAAAAGTCAATAAGTCTGCTCCTGTTCACAGGCTCCTATGTCCATGTAGCTGCAGTAAAGTATAGCCTAGACAAGATGGCCCCGCCCCCATAATCATATGCAGGGAAAAAAGGGAAAACCCCGGAGAAAATACAGAATCTGTTTTTCATTTCTGGTTTTCATCAGTAAAAATTTCCCCTTTGTGGTCATTCATTTTGAAGGGGTTTTCCACAGATTTATACTCATTTCCTCTGTTGGATCTTGCAGGAACGTAACAATTTATCATTTGGAGATAAAACGTTTCTGTGTCCAGATATTAGGTTACATGATATCGACCTTTGCTGTTTCTCCTATTCCGTCTCCAGTCTCCATCTACTGTGTCCAGTGTGTTGCAAATGATCTGGGAGGTGGATCACTGGGTCACTTTCAGATATCTGCATCAAACCCTCTGGGGAGAGGAATCTAAAAGTCCCTTGTTTTCATCCATTAAACCTCCAACAGGAGAACTTGACTTCCTGCTGAGGACTCCCAGGCCCACTACCTCATATACTCATCCACTGTTACAGCTTTTGTTAAAGTTGGTACTGGGGAAACAGACAAGAAGTGTGGTCACATACGAGCTAAAAAGGTTACGAAATTAGAGTACTTTCTTTTTTCAAAGACAATTGAAAGGTCATGAGGACAGACAGGCAGCCCAAAATCAGAAAAAGCTTTCAAGACCAGGAAAAAGCAAGAATCCTTCAGAAACACCAGGGAGGACACTGAAGATGAGGCAAAGAGCTAGGGTAGGGTCCCTTAAAATGGACACAGGTGAAAAAGGATGGGCCAAAACAAAAAAGACACCAAATGATGGTCCTTTACCTTAAATATACACTGCTGGGAGCCTAGGTATCACACTCAACAGGGCCCCACCCGACCCTTAAAGGGGATGGGCCACTGTATCCAGGCTAGAATGAGCAGAGAGGGGCCACAATGTACAGGGGTCTCTCCATTTACTTCTATAGGGGTTACGACACAGCCGAGCGTGGCATCCAAGAGGTGGGGCCCTCATCAATCAGGGCATTATGGAATAAGGGAAACCCTGTTCCATGTTGGTGACGGCTCTGATGAGCTGCTTTCCTATGCCCTCCCGAGGTTCTCTATTGACCATGATGTGGCCCCTGTATGTTTGGGCTCCTCCTTTCTCCATAAGGCCCCTGCAGTACTAGAACCTTCCAGTTTATCCAGTTTTCTCCTATTCTATACACAGCTTCCTTTTTTCCTGAATGACTCACCAAGGGGTGGACATTTGGACAGGAATGAGATCAGCAGAAGAATATTAGACCTCCCTTGGAGATCAACTCCACCGGTGAGGAGAGAGGTAAAACTTCTCAGATTTCTATCATCTTTATTATTAACAAGTCAATGATAGAAAGAAAATCCATAAATAGGGGGAACCCAAAGGGTCTTGTGTAAGAGCTTCGGGAGTTTCCCAAAGTAAAGAACTGAGCTCGGAAAACCTGAGAAAACCCCCCCAGTAGGGGCGGGTTATGTATCTTTGGGAACCAGGGTACCATAGTAATGTTATATTATTTTTTTTAATTATTATTATTTTATTTTAAAAGTGCCATTGATTCCAGGGCGCGTCCATTCGAGAGGGTTACTTACATAACATAAGTAAAACGAGTAAAAATGAAAAAGGGGATTAATGAAAATTTGGTTTTGTGGGAGGGAGAAAAGGACCCCTACCCCCGGGGCCTACAAAACTTTCAAGGAGGGGGAAAGAGACAGGAAGGTAGGGGGCAGACATGTATGTGGAGGAAGTAGTGGGGCAGCAAGGTTAGTGTAGGTTTTTTAGGCAAACCCGAAAAAATGGGTTTTTGATTGCTTTTGAAGCTTTGGGGGAAAGTGAAAGGGGGTCTGATGTGTTGGGGCATGGTTCCCCGAATGTGGGGGGGGAACACGGGGGGGGGGTCTTTTTAAAATTTTTTTGGGGTGAGGGCGATAAGGGGGGGAGCCCAAAGGGTAAGGTCCCGGGAGGAGCGGAGAGTGCGGGGGGGAAGAAAATTGGAGATTTGGACAGGATGTATGGGAGGGGAGAGGTTATGGGGGAGCCCTTTTAGGTCATGGGGTTGTAGATGAAATTTAATTCGTGGGAATGGGAAACCTTGAAGGGGTTGGCAAAAGGGGGGAGGGAGAGGAAAAAAACGAGGGAAGAGGTGGGTAAGACGGGGAGCAGAGTTAAGGGGTGGATTTGGGGGGGGCAGGGTGCCCACTGGGAGGGCCCCCCCAGAAGGATTTTGCAGTAGTTCTAGGCGGGAAAATGACCAAAAAACATGGACCAGCATTTTTTTTAGTGTCAAGTTGAGGAATGAGGGGATTTCAGAGATGTTTTTCAGTTGAAGCGGCAGGGGGTGAGGGTTTTGGGTGTGGGGGTTTGAAAGATCGGAGTCTAGGATTACCCCAAAGGGAAGGGGTTGGGGGGACGGTGGGGAGTTTTTGGGGCCGTTTTACTGTAATTTGAAAGATCAGGGGCAGGGGTTTTTGGGTTTGGGCGGTGGAAAAATGAAAAGTTCTGTTTTTTTTTTTTTCCACATTTTGTTTTTAGGAGACGGATGGAAGAAGGAGGGGATGGAGGGGGCAGTCAGGGATCTTTGGAAAGTAAAAGAAGGGAAATCCCGGGCCGGAAGGGTGTTTGAGTTTTGGGCATTGTCAGCAAACGGGTGGTAATGAAAGCCGTGTGATGCTATTTAGCTGACCCAGGCCAAGAGTGTAAAGAGAGAAGAGTAAAGAACCAGGACTGACCCCTGACGGACACCAAAAAGAGGAGGCCGGGGGGGGAGGTGGAGCAAGAATGGGGAGACGCTGAAAGTCCGATCAGTGAGGTACGAGGAGATCCAGGAAAGAGCCAAGTCCGTGATGCCGAGGGAGGAGAGGATTTGTTTGCAGGGGGGAGTGGTCGACAGTGTCAAAGGCAGAGGACAGGTTTTAAGAGGAGGAGCACAGAGGGAGTGGCATGAGGCATTAGCAGTTACTAGGTCATTAGTGACTTTGGTTAGGGCTGTTTCGGTAGAGTGGGGGGGTCGGAAAACCAGATTGTAGTGGGTCAAGAAGAGAGTTGGAGGATAGGTGGAGGACAGCTGAAAATAGACGTGCTGCCAAGGAGTTTGGAAGCAAAAGGGAGCAGTGAGATGGGGCGATAGTGGACAGAGAAGAGGGGTCAAGGGTTGTTTTTTTAAGGAAATTTGGGGTGATAGTGCATGTTTAAAGGCGGAAGGGAAGATGCCAAAGGTTACTGATAGGTTGAAGGATGGGTGAGGTCTGGGATGAGGTGGGATGGCAGTGGATCAAGACTACAGGTAGTGAGGTTGGATTTGGACAGTAAAGAGGAGAGCTTGTCCTGAGTGACCGTGGGGAAGCAAGTTAACCTTCCTCTAGTGTTAGCTTTCTGTTACTCTTTCTTATTTTAACGGGTCGGTTTTGACCCGTGTCTTAAATCACCCATAGGATACCCTAAAAACAGTTATTTATGATCCAATTTGTTTCTTACCTCTTAGTTACCTTGTTAGGGTTTATCATCCATGGAAGGATTGATTTTAATATTTTGTTGTGGCCCCCTGGGCCTTTCATTTGAGAGCATCCCTTCATTTTCAATATAAAAATATTGTCAAATTTAACCTCAAGAGAATAAATAAACTTTAAAAATTTGTTAAATTCCTACTATTACTGAAGGGTTTTAGAACACATTTCTTAAATGTAAAAAAAATATACATATATATATTTTATATTATTAACTCTAGTAACATCTATGTTGTTACGGGTCAATTTTGACCCATATCTAACTACTTTATGAAAAAGGCAAAAAGCAGATTTTTTTTTTTTATATAGAACTTTAACCCCTTCAGGACATGTTTTTTTTTTGTTTTTTTTTTTTAGTGACACATTCGTTTTTCCCTACTCGCCTTCCCAGAGCCATAACTTTTTTATTTTTCCACCTACATAGACACATGGGGGCTTTTATTTTGCGGGACAAGATGTACGTTCTAATGTTGTTATTCACTATACTATAGAATATACTGGGAAACCGCAAAAAAATTCCAAGTGGGACAAATTGTGGAAAAAAACGTATTTTCACCATGTTTCTGGGTGATTTGCTTTTACGGCGTTCAATCTTCGGTAAATATATGTGTTCTCTGTATTCTACAGGTTGTTACACATCCGGCAATACCAAACATGTAGGGTTTCCATTATGTTTTGGTACCGTAAAAAAAATTCCAAACATTTTCTATTTTTGACATTGGCGCCGCGGCGCCAGTTTGTGCGACCAATAACTTTTTTGTGCTAACACCTACGGACGTCAGTGTGGGTACATTTTTGCGGGCTGAAGTGTAATTTTTATCGCTAGCAGTTTGGAATGCATGCGACTTTTTTGATCATTTTTATTCCATTTTTTGAGTGACGTAAAATGACCAAAAAACGCAATTTGGGCGTTTGGAATTTTTTTTCTTCTACGGTGTTCAGCGTACGGGATAAATGATGTTATATTTTTATAGATCAGACTTTTTCGGATGCGGCGATACCAAATATGTGTAACTTTTTTATTATTTTAATGATTTTATTTGTAAAATGGGGAAAGGGGGGTGATTTGAACTTTTAATACTTTTTTTTGTACTTTAAAACTTTATTTTTTTTTTTACTGTAACATTGTCCCCCTATGGTGCTTGACCACTAGGGGGCGCGATCGTTAATACAACCTAATGCATTGCATAGGCAATGCATTAGGGTGTACAAAGATGGCGGTCTGCGGACGGAAGTGGGGCAAACCGGCCAGAGTAAGTGACGGGAGCCTTCACAAGGCTCCCCACCACCATGCCCGGTTCCGGTCAGCGCAGATACTGCGCCGGTGCCTGCCCGAAAAGGCAGAGTCTGGGGGTAAAATAGGGCCCGGGGGGAGCCCCCCCCGGGCGCTGTTACTGCCGGGGTTAGCGCCAATTACCCCTTTAACACCCGGCGGCTGTGCGGGGGTCGGGGGAGCGACCCCCCTGCAAAGCCCCTGAGGGGCCCCTGGGACGTACCTTTCGCCGGGGGGGTGGGAAAGGGGGTTAATAAAAATAAAAGATAAAAAAATTAAATTTTAACTTTTAATAAAAAAAAAAAAAAATAGTTTTTTCTGGGTAAAACAAACAAACAAAACAAAAAATCAAATCAACAGAAATCAAGTACAGTTTTTAGATGCAAGAAACCCCTTTTTTTGTGTGTTCTTTGAAGGTTTTTTGCAGGAAAAGCACATGTTTTGTCTTTCTGTCCTTATTCTAGGGAGACCTGACCCCTCTTTTTTTTAGAATCAGGTGGTGCCCCGGGGTTGTGGTGTTGGGTTGATGTTGAGGCAGGGTGGTGAGGAGCATGCTGGTGATGATGCTCTTTGTGTTGTTTGGGGTGTGCGCAAGCATTGCAGAGCCCGGATTGTCGGACCAAGCGCAGCGGGCTGGTCTGGGGCACCCGTTTCCCTTTGGTCAAGTGCGCCTTGACAAGGATTTCCTATTTCCTCAAAAAACATCCCCCGCTTGTTTTTTTTTTCTTTAAATTCCATCCTTTGTGAAGGGGTCCACAACACAAAAGCATTGTTTCTGACACTAAGGTGTTGGAAAATACAAAACCCTTGGCCTCTCCTGGTCATTCGCTGGCAAGTGTAGGTGGCAGTATTTGTCCAGGTTTCGACCCTCCCTTTTTTTTTTTTTATAGTCCAGGTTATTCTGGGGGTTTTTGTCATTCCTGATACACAGCTCATCTTTGTGAATGGGGACATCATACCACATTCCGTCATTTTTTGGGGCAGTATGAAAAAGCAGGGTGGGATTGTAAAAAAAAACTTTGAGGAAAGGGAGCCCTGCCTTTATCTGCAACAATTCAGCGGCTCAGGTTGTTTTTTTCATGTGCCACCAGGGATTTTCCTCCTAAAGTTTTGTCCAAGGTCAAGCTGGTAAAAAAAAAGTCACAAGTAATGTTGGACCCTGCAGTCCAGTTTCATATCGAGGACACACATTTTCCCTTTTTTTTTTTCAGGTGCCGCTTTCAGACTTGCCTGTGTAAATCGTAGATTCCATGCAATTTCTATTTTTTTTCATCACAGGCTGCCCAGATTTTTATGCCGTATTTGCCTGGTTCTTGGGATGTATTGCCGGGGGGGCATTTTCCCGGAAAAAGGAAAAACGTCGTCACTGTCACCTTGGCCCTGGGGTTTAAAATCATGGGGCTGACCCCTTTTCCCAAACATCCCCGATGGGAGCAAGTTTGTCAATTTTTTCTGGGGGTCTCTGTTTCAAAAATGAGGGCTCTTGATATCATTTGAAACTTTTGAAGTGACATTTTGCCCGAAATATTTTCCCGTTCGATGCATCCCAAGAAACATGGCCTCTTTTTTAGATTTGTACGCTCCAGAAGGAGAAGAACACCAATTAGGGGACCAGGTCATCATCAGAAGGTCATTCCACATGTTGCCGTGGATTTTTTTTTCCTTCAAGGTTTGTATAGCAAAAAAGACTTTTTTTTTTTGACAAAGGATAACAGACAAAAAGTCTTGATGTCACTTACTCTTTCAAGCAAACCTTTTGGGTCCCCAGGGGGCATTTTTATACATTTTCAGCATCGCCCTGCCAGACATCTGGAGGGACTGACTCCAAATGATCTTGCCACTTTTTGGGTTTGAATCTTTCACGGGGAGCAGCTTCACACCGGACCCCTCTCAGAGACAGAACTGTTTTGTCTTTCCGGTTGATACCCACATCATCTCCTCCCAAAAAAACCTGTTCATCTGTATCGTTTGCTGCTGTGTTCCCCTGATTTATTTTCATCCAAGATATAATCCAGAATTTTGGCTTTCTCTAATCTTCTCCTCATTGTTGCATGGTGTAAATAAAAATGTATACCTGCAAAATACCCCAACCTGTAAGCTGATTTGCCTACTGCCTGGACATGTCCCCTAAATTGTTGGAGGCAGAGCTGGTGTGGGCTGTTGGTTTATATTGTGTTTATGAGTTCAGTTTTGGGACTTATTATTTTACTCTTATATTAGACCTGGGTCGAAATTGACCCCAACAACACAATTGTTATAATTTTAATATGAGCATTTTACAATTTAGTAAAATAGTTTTATCTTATTGTATTTTGTTTAAAAATAAGTTCCTGAAAAAGTCAAAAAGTCTTGATGCAATAAACAAATGTATGTAGAATTTGTATGCATTTAAAACCTAAAATGGGTCGATCACGACCCTAACACTAGAGGAAGGTTAAAGGGGAAGAGCAGTTTGCAAGGGTAGAGGAGGGTGGTGGGGACTGCGGGCTGAAGCTTTCTCTGACGTGGTTGATCTTCTGAAGGAAGTGAATGGCAAAGTCATCTGCTGAAAGGAGGGATGGGGGAGGAGGTGCTGGTGGACGGAGAAGAGAGTTGAAGGTTTTGAATAATTGTCTGGGGTTGTGGGACAGGGAGGATATGAGAGTGGTGAAATAGTCCTGTTTGGCTGAGGTGAGTGCGGATTTAAATATATGCAGTGATTGTTTGTATAAGGCAAAGTCATCAGTGGAGTGAGTTTTCTTCCAGCGGCGTTCGGCAGCTCTGGAAGCTCGCCTCAGTTGTTTAGTGGAGTCTGTGTGCCAGGGTTGTCTGTTGATTTTGCGGGTTCTGTTGTGTGTGAGAGGAGCGACTGAGTCAAGGGTGGTGGTGATTGTGTGGTTGTAGAAAGTGGTGGCTGCGTCTGGGTCATTAAATGAGGAGATGGTAGAAAGAGGTGTAAGAGAGTCAGAGAGAGTGCGAGGGTTGAGGTTTTGTAAGTTCCTGCGGGGGTACACTAGATGTGGGACAGGAGGAGCTGGTGGGGTGGAGATGGTGGAGAAGGTGAGCAGATTCTGGTCAGATATGGGGTGAGGGAAGTTTGAGAAGTCAGATAGGGGGCAGAGGTGGGTGAAGATGAGGTCCAGTGTGTGTCCATCTTTGTGAGTGGCTCCTGAGGTCCACTGGGAGAGGTCAAAGGAGGAGCAGAGTGAAAGGAGTTTGTTGGAAGCAGAGTGGGGGGTGTCGATTGGGATGTTGAAGTCTCCCATGATGATAGTGGGGATGTCGGTGGAAAGAAAGTGGAGAAGCCAGGAAGCAAAGTGGTCAAGAAAGGCAGGGCCTGGCGGTCGGTAGACAACAGCCACTTGGAGGTCGGAGGGGGCGTAGATGCGGACAGAGTGCACCTCAAAGGAGGAGAGTGTGAGGGAAGGCAGAGGTGGAGCGGGGACAAAGGAGCAGGTGTCGGACAGGAGGAGGCCGACACCTCCACCATGCTTGTTACCAGGGCGAGGAGTGTGAGTAAGTTGGAGGCCGCTAAAAGAGAGTGCGGCGGGGAAAAACAGTGTCAGAGGGGGCAGCCGGGTTTTCGGGTCAGACCAAGGAAAAAGTAAGTTGCGTGGTTGAAAAGGGTCATGTTTTTTTAAAGAGTTTTTTAACTTACGGGACCGTCATTCAAGAGAGTCCAAGGAGAGGGATAGAGGAGCAGGGGTCAGAGGGATGTGTTATCGGGGTGAAGGGATTAGGGGAATTTGTAGGGGGAAAATCTTTTCGAGGGGGCAGAGACGAGGGGGGAAATGTGGGGGGGGGGCCCCGGGGTTTTTGGGGGATAGCCCCCCGAAGCCAGAAGGGCAGTGAGAGGGAGCAGGTGGGAGTAGGATAGTTTGGTATTTGGGCAGGGTTTTTTTTGGTTTATGGAGGGTTTTAACTTTTGGGAAGAGGTTGGGGCAGAACCAGGTGTGGGGGTAGAATGCAGGGGGAGTTTGTAGATTTAAATTGTCCACGGGGGAGTTTGGGAATAACCCAATAAGTGTGAGGGAGAGTGGAGATTGAAAATTTAATGGGGAAAAAAAAGCATAGAAATTAGATCACAGCTGTTTCCCTGGGGAAATTTTGTCATTGTAGATCACAGTTTGCCCCCCATAGATGACGTGACCCCTTTGGGCATTTTGGGGCCCCCCATAGATGACAGCTAAACCCTTTGGGGGCATTTTTGTCCCCATAAAAGGGACAGCTGATCCCTGGGGGCAGTGTGCCCCCGTAAAAAGAAGCTGATAAGGGGGGCAGTGTGCCCCCCCGTAGATGACACTGACCCCTTTGTGGGCAGTGTGCCCCCTAGTTTGACATTTGACCCTGTGGGCGGTGTGTCCCCGTAGATGACAGCTGATCCCTGTGGGCGGTGTGTCCCCGTAGATGACAGCTGATCCCTGTGGGCAGTTTTGTCCCCTTTGATGCCCAGCTGACCCCTGTGGGCTTTTGTGTCCCCGTGATGACAGCTGTTTCCCTGGGGGCGGTGTGTCCCCTAGATGACAGATGACCCCTTTGGGGGGGGGGTGTCCCCGTAGATAAACAGTGTTTCCCTGTGGGGGGTGTCCCCCCGTAGTTGACAGCTGACCCCTGTGGGCGGTGTCCCCCGTAGTTGATAGCGCCCCCTGTGGGCGGTGTGTCCCCCGTAGATGACAGCTGATCCCTGGGGGCCCGGTGTTTTCCCCCTTAGATGACGCTGATCCCTGGGGGGTGTGTCCCCCGTAGAGGGAAAAGCTGATCCCTGTGGGGGTGTGCCCCCCGTAAAAGACAGCGATCCCTGGGGCGGTGTGTCCCCCGTAGATGACTCTGATCCGGGGGGGGCGGTGTGCCCCCCGAAAGATGACAGCTGACCCCTGTGGGCGGTGTGCCCCCCTTTTGATGAAAGCTGTTCCCTGTGGGGGTTTGTGCCCCCCGTAGATGACGGCTGATCCCTTGGGCGGGGGTTGTCCCCCCCTTTTTTAGATTTGACAGCTGACCCCTTTGGGGCGGGGGGGTGTCCCCCGTAGATCACAGCTGATCCCTGTGGGCGGTGTGTCCCCCGTAGATCACAGCTGATCCCTGTGGGCGGTGTGTCCCCCGTAGATGACAGCTGATCCCTGTGGGCGGTGTGTCCCCCGTAGATGACGGCTGATCCCTGTGGGCGGTGTGTCCCCCGTAGATTGAATCTGATTCCCGGGGGGCGGTGTGTCCCCCTAAAAGAAGCTGACCCCTTTTGGGGGGTTTGGGGCCCCCTTTAAAAGGGACAGCTGATCCCTGTGGGGGGGGTGTGTCCCCCTAGATGAAAAGTTTGATCCCTTTTGGGCGGTGTGTCCCCCGTAAAAAAAAGGGGGAAATCCCTGTGGCGGGTGTGTCCCCGTAGAGGGGACAGTTTAAATCCCTTGGGCGGTGTGTCCCCCGTAGATGAAAAAGCTGATCCCTGGGGCGGTTTTGGTCCCCCGTGGGTGACAGTAAAACCCTTGGGCGGTGTGCCCCCCGAAAGATGACAGCTGACCCCTGGGGGGCGGGGGGTCCCCCTTTGATGACAGTGATCCCGGTGGGCGGGGGTTTTCCCCCGAAAGATGACAGCTGATCCCCCGTGGGCGGTGTGCCCCCCGTTTTGGACAGCGGGTTCCCTGGGGCCCGGGGTTTTTCCCCCGTAGGACAGCTGATCCCTGTGGGGGGTTGCCCCCCGAAGATGACATTTTTTTTCCCTGGGGGCGGTGTTCCCCCGTAGTTGAAAGCTGTCCCTGGGGGGCGGTGTGCCCCCCGGGTAAAATGACAGCTGACCCCCGGGGGGGCGGTGTGCCCCCCGTAATGAAGCTGTTTCCCTGGGGGTTTTTGTCCCCGTAGTGCCCTTTTGATCCTGTGGCGGTGTTTTTTCCCCCTTAGATGACAGCTGTTTTCCCGGGTGGGCGGTGTGCCCCCCCGTAGATGACAGTGTTTCCCGGGGGCGGGGTGCCCCCCTTTAGTTGACAGTGATCCCTTTGGGCGGTGTGTCCCCCGTAGTCAGCTGTCCCTTGTGGGCTTTGTGTCCCCCGAAGATGCCCCGGGCCCCCTGGGGGCGGTGTGCCCCCCGTAGATGACACTGTTTTCCCTGTGGGGGGGGTGTTTTCCCCTTTAATACAGTGATCCCTGTGGGCGGTGTGTCCCCGTAGAGGGACAGCTGATCCCGGGTGGGCGGTGGGGGCCCAAAGGTTGACGGGCTGCCCCTGTGGGGGGGTTGTGTCCCCCGTAGATGACGGCTGATCCCTGTGGGCGGTGTGTCCCCCGTAGATGACGGCTGATCCCTGTGGGCGGTGTGTCCCCCGTAGTGACAGTGTTTCCCGGGTGGGCGGTTGTGTCCCCGTAGATAAACAGGGGAACCCTGTGGGCGGTTTTGCCCCCCGGATGACAGCTGACCCCTTGGGCGGTGTGCCCCCCCGTAAAATGACAGTTTGTTTCCCTGTGGGCGGTGTGCCCCCCGTTATGACAGTGATCCCTGGGTGGGGGGGGGTTGTGTCCCCCCTTTTGTGACAGCTGACCCCTTTGTGGGCGGTGGGGCCCCCCGAAGATGACAGCTGATCCCGGGTGGGCGGTGTGCCCCCCGAAATGACAGTGACCCCTGTGGGCGGGTGCCCCCCCGTAATGAAAAAGTGATCCCGGGGCGGTGTGCCCCCCGTAGTTTGACACTAAACCCTGTGGGCGGGGGTTTTCCCCCGAAATGCACTGTTCCCTGTGGGTTTTTGGTCCCCCTAGATGCAGCTGATCCCTGGGGGGGGTGTGCCCCCTTAGATGACGCTGACCCCTTGGGGCGGGTAAATGCAGTGCCCCTTGGGGTTTTTCCCCCGTAGATGCACTGATCCTGTGGGCGGTGTGTCCCCCCGTATTAAAACAGCTGATCCCTGTGGGGGGTGTGCCCCCCCGTGTTTACAGCTGACCCCGGTGGGGGGGGTGTCCCCCCGAAGATACAGCTAAATCCCTGTGGGGGGGTGGGCCCCCCGAAGATAAACAGCTTTCCCTTGGGGGGTTGTCCCCCCCGTAAAAAAGCTGATCCCTGTGGGGGGTTTTCCCCCCGTAAAAGAAGCGATCCCTGGGGGCGGTGTGTCCCCAAAAAGGGGGACAGCTGATCCCTGGGGGCGGTGTGTCCCCCGTAGTGACAGCTGACCCCTGTGGGGGGTGTGGCCCCCCTTTAATGACAGCTGATCCCTGTGGGGGGTTTTTTGTGTCCCCCTTTGGGTGCCCGCTGACCCCGGGGGCCCGGTGGGGGGGTCCCCCCGTAGATGACAGCTCCCCCTGTGGGGGGTTTTTGGCCCCCCTTTGTTAAAAGCTGATCCCTGTGGGGGGGTGTGCCCCCCGTAGATGACAGTTCCCTGTGGGCGGTGTGTCCCCGTGGGAGGGACACGACCCCTGGGGGCCCGGGTGTGCCCCACCGAAGATAACGCTGTTCCCTGGGGCGGTGGGGCCCCCCCGGGGGTAGATGACACGATCCCGGGTGGGGGTTTGTGCCCCCCTTTGATGACAGTGATCCCTGTGGGCGGTGTGCCCCCCGTAGAGGGACGCTGATCCCTGTGGGGGGGTGTTTTTCCCCGTAGATGACAGCTGCCCCTGTTGGCGGTTTTTTTCCCCCGTAGATGACAGCTGACCCCCTGTGGGCGGTGTGTCCCCCGGATACAGCTGATCCCTGGGGGGCGGTGTGCCCCCCGTAGAGGGGACAGCTGATCCCGGGTGGGGCGGTTCCCCCCCGTAGATGACACCCTGATCCCTGGGGGGCGGGGGTGCCCCCCGAAAGATGAAAATGATCCCGGGGCGGTGGCCCCCCGTAGATGACAGTGATCCCTGTGGGGGGGGGTGTCCCCCCGTAAAAAGACAGCTGATCCCTTGGGCGGTGTGTCCCCCGAGATGCCCGCTGATCCCTGGGGGGCCGGTGTTTTCCCCCGGGAGATGACACTGATCCCTGTGGGGGGTGTTTTTCCCCCGTAGATGAAAAGCGGGATCCTGTGGGCGGTGTGCCCCCCCGGAGTTGACACCCTGTTTGGGGGGGGGGGGGGGGGGGGGCCCCCCGGGGTTAAAATTCAATTTATTAAAAAAGGGGAAAGGGGGGGAAAAGGATTTGTGTTTGGGGGGGGTAGGGTTGGGAATTTTGGAGAATAAAGGGTGAATTTTTTGGGTTAATTTTTTGTGGGGGGGAAAAAGGAGTTTTTTGGGAAAAGGGGGGTTGGGGGTTGATTGGGGATTAAAATTTTAAAATTTTAAATTTAATGGTTTTGGAAGGGTTTTGTTAAGTTTTTTTATTTTTTTTTTTGGGGGGTTGAAATATTTTTTGGGGTTTTGGTTTAAAAAAATTTTGCAAGTTTTTTAATTTTATAAAAAGGTAGGGGGAATAATGTTGGTTTAAAGGGAAAAGGGAAAGGAAAAGGAATTGGGTTTTGAAATTAAAGGTAAATAGAAATGGGAAAATAAAGGGAAATTTTGGTTTAATACATTAAAAAATTTAAACATTTATTTCAAAAGTTTGGGAATCTCACACAGGGGTGGGGAAAAAGGGCTGCAGGGGAAACGCTTTTTGACTTGTTCTTTTTCGGGCAAAAGAACAAATACAAAGGAAATATTAAAAAAAAGATGAGCCTTTGAAAAAGGTACAAAAAAATAAGGGGGAACAATGCAAAGCCTTTTTGGGAAAAACCTTGAAAAAAAAAAGGAAAACATCGTTTGGAAAAAATTTTAAATTTTTAAAAACCTTTCAATAACGCAAAAGGGGCTTTAAAAATTTTTTAGAAAATATAAAGAAAAATCTATATGGTGGGAAAAAAACCATAAGCTTTTTGCAACAAAAATTGCAGACAGCGTAAAAAAAAAGGGTGGGTTAGAAATATCCCAGACCAAGAAACAAAAATGCAAACGGGGGCCCTCGCTGGGAAAGATTTTTTTCGGGGACGAGCCCCGAATAAATGTGCCTGTCCCCTGAATCTTGGGGGCTCCGGCCGCTGCCGTGGGCCTGGGCTCCCCTGGGTTGCAGGAACCCCCCGGCCGAAATCCAAAGGGGGCCGGCGTCAGAGTCAGGGAAAAAGGGCGGGGAGGGATGTTACCGCCCGGGTTTTTTTCCCTTTAAACAGAAATGGGAAGGTTTTACAAAACAAGAACGGCGGCAGGGGGCGTGAACATGTTTTACTCACCCCCCCCTGCGTTCCCTGTGACCCGGCAAAGCCGGCAGCTCTCCCGGCCCAAAGACCCCGGGCCCCCCAAACGTTTTCAGCCCCGGGGCCCGTGTGAGGTGAGTAGTTTTTTTTTATGTTATTTTTTTTTTGGAAAGGGGGGGCAGAAAACCTGGCTATTGGGGGGGCATACCCGGGGCTAAAAGGGGGGGAAATATCACGGGCTACAGGGGGGGCATATCACGGGCTACCGGGGGGGGCATATCATTTGGGCTACAGGGGGCATATCACTGGCTAAAAAGGGAGCAAATTTAACCGGCTAGAGGGGGCAACTATTTGGGAAAAGGGGGGCTAAAACCCCTTTTACAGTGGGCTCCACCTGGCTACGGGGAGGAAAATTATTTCCAAAGGGGGCCTATTTAACTGCAAAATTAGGGATCTATTTTTCTACTTGTTTTTTTTTTGAGATTTTTATAACAACCTTTTCTTTTTTAATAGGGGCCCGGGGATACCTATCTTGGGGGACCTATAAGTTTACATACCTAACTGGGACTGCCTCCCTTTTTTTGGGGGGTTTTTACCTCCCTTCTGTTCAAAAAATCTTACAAATGGGAGTTCATAGCCTTTTGGGACAAAAGGGTTGGTTTGTTTTTTCCCTTTTGGGTGCTTTTGAGGGGAGTTTTCATAGGGGTAGGGTTTGGGTAGGGGAAGGGCTAAATAAAGTGAGGATCAAAAGATGTTTGTTTTTTTAATTCTACATGAAGATTCGTAGCTGTGAGTATGCCCAATGGCATCGGGGGAAGGGGAAAAAAGGAAAGAGAAAGAAAAAAAAACTTTTTCAGGGGCCCTTTCCCCTGTGAGTCAAAAAAGAAAAACTGCAGTGTAATCCCTTATTTTTCTGCAAAAGCGTTACTTACAATTTGTATCTCCCATTATATGGTCACTTATGAAGGTGGAATATTTTCAATGATGTCACATGGAGGGGTTTGCGTTCGGTCAGGGTTTGGCAGGATTTTTTGATCCTTAAGCGGGACGAAACTAGAAAAAGCCGGGGCCCCCAAAGGGGGGGGGGGGGGGGGGGGGGGGGGGAAAAAAAAAAATTTTTGGGTTGGGGCCCCCTCCCCCCTCCCATTTGCCCCACCCCCCGGGACAGGGAATTTTTTTCCCAGGCCCATGCGTTAGTTTTTTTAAAAGGGGAAAATCCCCCTCCCCATACTTTAAGCCACATAGGGCTCCCAAAACAAAACCCCCTAAAACCTAACTGAAAATCCCCCTTAAAACTATTATTTATCATTTACCCCAAAAACCAATAGAAACTGCCAAAATTAACCAAAAAAGTGGTATAAACTATGAACACGGCCTGCAGACGGTATATAACCACCTTTCATGCCCCTTTTTGGGGTTTGATATCAGATAAAAGGGTGCTTTGAAAAATATTTTAATTTACATTTAGGCCCTAAAGGTGAGTTTTGTCTGTTGAATCGTTCTTTTTCCTTTTTTTCTTCTCTATTGGGGTTCCAGACCTCCTTGATGACTCCTCTTCCCCACTAAACCCTTTTAAAATTAAAAAAACACAAACCCCTGAGACCCCTCATTTTTTTTTTTTATCTTTCCCCCAAAAGGGATCCCCCCTCCACCCCTTGTAAAACCCCCCCTCCATAATGGTCCAAATGGGAAGAATTACACCCTGGTTTTTATGGGGCTCCCCCGTCGGTTGTTTTTGGTAAAACGGGGCCCCTGGGCGGTTTGCTGGTAAACTTGGCACCCAAAGGGGATTTGCCAAGGGGGGAAACGTAGGCGTTGGGCCCCCAGGCGGGCTTAGGGTTCCCCTGAGGTTTTTTTTGGGGGCCCCATGTAGCTTGGCCCCCCGTAGGTAAATAGGGCCCCATGGGAAAATTTTTTGGCCCCCCCCCCGGGAGGCCCAAAAAGTCCCCCCCGGAAAGGGATAGTCCCCCCCCCCGCAGTTATTAGGGCCCCCTGTAGGCAGTCCCCCCCCCCAGTTTTTAGAGCCCCATGTAAGCAGTTCCCCCCCCCAGTTTTTAAAAAGGGCCCCCCGTTTGGCGTTCCCCCCGCCCGGTTTTTTTGGAAACCCCCTGTAGGGGTTTGCCCCCCCCCGTTATTAGAGCCCCCCGTAAGGGGTTCCCCCCCCCCCAGTTATTAGGCCCCCCGTGGCCCTCCCCCCTCAGTTATTAGAGCCCCCTGTAGGCAGTTCCCCCCCCCCGTTTTTTAGAAACCCCCCGTAGGCGTCGGTCCCCCCTCCCCGTTATTAGAGCCCCCCCGTAGGCAGGGTTTTCCCCCCCCCCCCAGTTTTTTGAGCCCCTGTAGGGGTCCCCCTCCCCCAGTTATTAGGCCCCCCGTAAAGGGAGTTTGCCCCCCCCCCCCCTCAAACTTACCTGGCCGCGCTCCCCCGGCGTCCCTTTCCCCTCCCCGGCCCCCAAACCTGCGCTTTTTGGCTTGGGGGCCGGAGGACAGGAAGTTCGTCAGGCGTCGCGATGAAGTCACTCGCATTTGCGCCCCCCTGCCAGCTAGGTACAGCAGGGGAAAGGGGGCGCACAGCTCTCCCGGGTCCGCCATTTATCTTAATTGTATGGCGTCACAAGGAAGTGCATACAATTAAAGGGGAGCCTCTGTGAACAAGGGGGCGGGGCCTGCTGGCGGTAGCACCCCCTCCTGGCTTTACAGGGCCGGGGCCGGGGGCCCCCCAGTCTGCACCCGGGCCCCAGTGGGAAATTTTTATGTTTACGGCCCCCCGGGCCCCGGAGCGGCATTACCGGGGGGTAGCGGACGCGTAGGGGGGCCCCCGGGCCCCCCCCCCCCGGGGGGGCCCCGGGGGGGCCGCGGGCCCCCTAAGCCAAACCCGGGGCCCCGGGGCAATTTTTTCGTCGCTACCCCGGTAGTTTAACCCCTGTCCCCTTTAATTTGTAATTTGTTTTGGGTTTTTTGGGTTTTGTTTGGAGTGTTTTTTAGGGCCCCAAAACCCTTTGTCTGGTATATTTGCTCCATTTTTTTCAGTGTTTATTTGGTGTTTTTTTTTTATAAAGGGTTTTTACTTCATACATAGGTGAAAAGGTTTTGAAAATGCAAAAATTTTTCAGGGCTGATTTTTCTTTTTTTTCCATTTATGCTAGGAGATGGACGGGGGTATTTTAAAATTTTCATAAAATTAGTGACAGGGAAAAGAAGTTTTTCTCTCTGTAAAAATAAAATCGCAGTTCACAATTTTGGTTCGAAAAATGGGGTGTGCACCAAAGGGCCCAAATCTAAAAACTTAAGGGGACGAGCCCCGGATGTTTTGGGGCTTAGCAACCCCCCCTGGACCAAACACAAATGGAGAATCTGGGAAAAAATACCCAAATGGCAATAAAAAACAATACAGTTTTTTTAACAATAAAGTAACTAACAAGGGTCAAAAAAAAAAAGGGAAAAAAGCAAAAGTGAATAACAATAACCTCATCCCAAAAAAAATAGCTGAAAAGAAACCCCCGGGAAAAAGCCGGCCCCCGAAACTCCCCCGGGTTTCTTGGATCTACCTTTCCCTTTGCCTTGGGGCTTTTTCCCTTTTTTTTGGCCCATGTTTTTGCCCCATGCGGTTTCCTTTTTGTTCCCCTTGGCTTCTAGGGGGGGTGCGGCCCCCTCTCTGTTATTTATTCCGGTGTTTTTTCAGTTTTGGGGGGGGCTTCTCTACAAAACCCCTTTACGCCGGGGTTTTTTTAAAAACCCATTCTCCCATCCTTTGGGCCTCTTTTTATGGAGCATTCTGGGTTAGCTTGTCCCGTTTAAAAAAAACCCCGTTTTGGGCCTTGGCTGTGTTTTGTCATTTCTTATGTTCCCTTTTATGTTTGTCGTTTGCTACCCCTACCCTAGTCATTGGGTTTCCTGGTTTATTTTTTATGCTTTTCTTTCTTGTCCGAGGTCCTAGCTTACCCCCGATCTTTTCCCTTTTTTCTTTATCTGTTTTTTCCCCTGTGTTCGTTGACCCCGCTTTTGTCTTTTTGGCATCCTGTCTTTTGTCTGTTCTATGGCGAAATGTTAAAAGAACAGGGCCCGCCCAGTTTTTTTTGTTTTTTTTTGAGCCAAAAAAAAATGTTAAAGGGGCCCTCCCCAAAATTTTGCCATAAGTCCTTTTTTAATGCCCAAAGGGAAATTTTTAATGCACCAAAGTTATGGGGTTCTTGGGGGGTCCCCACCCCAATTTTGTTGAGTAGACCATTTATGATTCTTGAACGCAAACCTGGTTTCAGACCAGTTAAAACAGCCAGACTAGGTTACGGATGGTCTGCCTGAGCCCGACTTGTGGTATTGGCACTACTCTGCGCCTATATGTGTGACCTGCAGAAGAACAACCAGACAAGGGTAAAGGTGCTGCCTGAGCCAGACTTGTGGTATTGGCTCTACACTGCCTGTATGTATGACCTGCAAAGAACACCAGACCAGGGTAAGGTGGTGCCTGAGCCAGACTTTGGTATTGGCTCTACACTGCCGTAGTTGACCTGCAGAAGAACAGCCAGACCGGGGGGTAAAGGTGGTGCCTAGCCAGACTTGTGTTATTGGCTCTAAAACTGCCCGTATGTTAAGGACCTGCAGAAGAACAGCCAGACCAGGGTAAAGGTGGTGCCTGAGCCAGTTTTGTGGTATTGGCTCTACACTGCCCTGTATGTATAAACCTGCAGAAGAATAGCCAGACCAGGGTAAAGGTGGGTGCCTGAGCCAGACTTTGGGGTATTGGGCTCTACACTGCCCTTTATGTTGACCTGCAGAAAAACCCAGACCAGGGTAAAGGGGGTGCCCTGAGCCAGACTTGTGGTATTGGCTCTACACTGCCCTGTATGTATGACCTGCAGAAGAACAGACCAGGGTAAAGGTGGTGCCTGAGCCAGACTTGTGGTATTGGCTCTACACTGCCCGTATGTATGACCTGCAGAAGAATGCCAGACCAGGGTAAAGGTGGTGACTGAGCCAGACTTGTGGTATAGACTCTACACTGCCCTGTAGGGGTGACCTGCAGAAGAACAGACCAGGGTAATGGTGGTGGCCTGAGCAGACTTGTGGTATTGGCTCTAACGCCCGTATTTTATGACTGCAGAAAAAACAACCAGGGTAAAGGTGGTGCCTGAGCCAGATTTGTGGTATTGGCTCTACACTGCCCGTAAGTAGGGACCTGCAGAAGAACAGCCAACCAGGTAAAGGTGGTGCCTGAGCCAGACATTTTTTGGTATTAGCTCTACACTGCCCTGTATGTATGACCTGCAGAAGAACAGCCAGACCAGGGTAAAGGTGGTGCCTGAGCCAGACTTGTGGTATTGACTCTACACTGCCATGTATGTATGACCTGCAGAAGAACAGCTTCATACATTGTGGCACATTCTAAACTGCCTTAAAGCAATTTCTAACTCGCCTGTCAGTGCCAGCGTTCATACACGTCACCCTATCTGTGTATTTAGACCTTTGTCCCATGTTTCTTTGCCTCCATCTTTGTCTGTTCTTTTTGTCTTGTTTGGCTACCATCCTGTGTCTGCCCTTTAAAGACCTCCATCCCATGACTGTATTTTTTCATTGTTGAATTCCTGTTCATCTTTGTCTCTGTCGGTGTGGTGCCTCCATTGGCACTTCTGACCTTTCTGGGGTCAGCTGCCACGGGCGGGCAATGCTTGGGGTTCGTACCTGACACTATCA
>JAODAL010042398.1:0-34860 GCA_025379985.1 Phyllomedusa bahiana | reverse complement strand
GCAGGGGGTCATCGGTGAGACCACAACTGTATTTGTTTCTCGCGGCGATTGTGTTGTTCAGCAACCAAGGGTTTCTTGATTGGTTGACTAGGTATCCACTTCCTCCAGATAAACATCTGACAACCCCAGCCAAGAGTGGTGGGAACGTCAGACAAAAACCTTGTTGGCATGGCCCGGGAGCGGGTCAGCAGCCCTCACCTGTCCTCAATCCACCTCTGTCCCATCGGTTCCTCAGCCAGAGATCTACTATGTGGTCTGGGCTCAGTGCCACTATATAGCGAGGATGAACAATTTGAGGAGGGCAGTCAGAAGCTACTTGGCAGCGAAGAAATGGGACCAATATCCCCTGCTTCTTGCAGAAGGTGGCAAAGTATAGATGTGGAGAGTGGCATGGGAGGTCATGTTGTGAGGGGTCAGCCTCTGCAGACCACGACCGGTGATGAGGACAGCAGTGACGATGAAACACAAATCGATGATGATGTAGCTGACCGCACTTGGGAGCCGGGTGAAGCAAGGGCTTCATCATCGTCAGGAAAAGAGGGCGTCAGCTTGCGCGTCAGGCAGCAGTGCAGCCAGCAAGTGGGTTGTGTGGCCGTGAGTCAGCAGGGTAGCAGCAGTGTGAGGTCAGGAGCCAAGTGGCCACGAGGTAGAAAACCCGCTTCACAGGTCCAAGAAAGTAGCGGCACAGGGGCTCAGTGAGGCAGCGGCGGTAGTAGTCACTCAGTGCAAAGCGTTGGCGGTAAAATCAGCTACTCGGCGGTGTGGAAGTTCTTTGGTAAGACACCGAAGGAGCCGAATATGGGTATATGTAGAATCTGTGGGCAGAAAGTGAAACGTGGCCAGGGAGAAAACATTGGCACCACGGCCCTGCGTCAACACATGCAGCGTCACCATTCGGTGGCCTGGGAAGAAACGTGGCTATGATGTGGTGGTCCATCCAGCCGCCGCAGTAGCAACAGGAGCAGTAGCAGCGCCCAGAGGCATGCATGCCATTGCAGCCAGTCAAGGCTCCTCCACCTCTGCAGATAGGGAGTTGTTTCTCTTTGCCATCATCTCTCGGTCCAGATGCACTTGCCACCCCAGTTAGAAGGTCCGCTGGACTACTGGGCAGCCAAACTGGATGTGTGGCTGCCACTTGCCGAGTTTGCAGTGGAGAAGCTGTTCTACCCGGCCAGTAGTGTGGCATCAGAGCGGGTGTTCAGTGCGGCAGGGGCCATCATTACCCCAAGGAGAATCCGCTTGTCACGGGAAATGTGGATACGACTGACCTTTGTAAAGATGAATCAGGCGTGGATCGGCCAGGATTTCCACACACCAATGCCTTAGGCGTCAGATTACATCAGCCATGACGCCTCACCCAAACTTTGAGAAATGAGTCTGGGTTCAAACTACTGCCTCAGCCACTATTGTGATGCCGCCACCCGCTGATGCCAACACATCTGCTGTACAGTTTCTCCATCTGCCTACCACCATCTTTACCAGGGACTGGTATTGCCACCCACCTCCACACTCTGTCATTGTGCCACTCTATGACCTCATGCTGCTGCTGCTGTTGTGGTCCCGTGGCATCCACACTCTGTCATTTCCCATCTCTGCCCTCATGCTGTTGCTGCCGTCCCTCCACTCTTTCATTGTCCACTCTGTGGCCTACTACTGTTTTGCCACCCCGGAATTTTTGTGCCATCTCTGACCCATGCTGCTGCTGTGGCTGTCCCGTGACCCCACTTTTTCTTGCCACTTCTGAATCTGGCTGCTGCCATGCCCTCACACTTGTCTTGTGCCACTGTTTAACTCATGCTGCTGCTCCCGTGACCCCCACATCTGTCTTGTGCCATCTCTGACCTCATGTGCTGCTGCTGTTGATCCGTGACCCCCCTGTTTCATTCCCACTCTCTGCCCTCATTCTTGCGTGATGCTGTGTGCCTCCCCACTCTGTCATTGTCCCCTCTTGGCCTCATGCTGCTGTCCCGTCATTTCTACTCTGTAAAAGTCCCTCTGTGGCCTACTACTTTTTTGTCCCCCCAAAAAGTTTTTGTGCAACTGCTGACTCATGGCTGCGTGGCTGTGCGTGCCTCCCGTGTGTCTTGTCCCATCTCTGACATCTGCTGCTGCTCCCGTCCCTCACTCTCTGTCATTTGCCACTTGTGGCCCTAATTTCTGTTTTGCCTCCCCAAAAATTTCGTTGTCCCACGCCTTCCCCTCATGCTGTGTGGGCTGTGCTGTGAACTCCACACTCTTTTCATTGTGCCACTCTCTGCTCTGCTGTGTGTGGCTGCTGCCGTGACCTCCACACTCTGTCATTGTGCGACTCTCTGTCCTCATGCTGCTGCTGCTGTTGTTACCGTCAACTTCACACTGTGTCATTGTGCCACTCTCTGACCTCATGCTGCTGCTGCCTTGACCTCCACACTCTGTCATTGTGCCACTCTGTGGCCTACTCCTGTTTGTGCCACCTCCACACTCTGTCATTGTGCCACTGTGGGACCTCATGCTACTGCTGTGGCTGCTGCCGTCACCTCCACACTGTGTCATTGTGACCTCCACACTCTGTAATTGTGCCACTCTATGACCTCATGCTGCTGCTGCTGCTGCCATCACCTCCACTCTGTCCTTGTGCCACTCTGTGGCCTACTACTGTTTTGCCACCTCCAGAATGTCATTCTGCCACTGCCTGACCTCATGCTGCTGCTGTGGCTGCTGCCGTGCCCCCACCTGTGTCATTGTGCCACTCTCTAAACCTATGCTGTGCTGCCTTTCCACCTCCACTCTTTGTCATTGTGCCATTCTGTGGCCTACTACTGTTTTGCCACCTCCAGAATTTCCTTGTGCCACTGCCTGACCTCATGCTGCTGCTGTGGCTGGTGCTGTGCCCTCCACACTGTGTCATTGTGCTACTCTCTGAACTCATGCTGCTGCTGTGGCTGCTGCCGTGACCTCCACACTCTGTCATTGTGCCACTCTCTGACTTCATGCTGCTGCTGCTGTTGATGCCGTCAACTCCACACTGTGTCATTGTGCCACTCTCTGACCTGTCACTGATGTTGCCACCTGAGCCCTCAGCTTGTTTTTTTCCAGCTGTCGCTGCCATTGATTTATCAGGTACTTTCCCTGCTTCAGTTTTTTTGGTCAGTTTTGCCCCCCTTAAGTGCCCGGGAATTTTATAGTGAAACGATTCTAAGAGCGGCGGCAGTCATATGCGTGTCATACTAAAACTCAACATTATATGAAGACCAAACCAAGCTCCCTCTGCATATTTAAGCATGGCACAACGTTCTACAGCACCCTGCAGGCTCTGTGCAGCCTGGAAATAGCTGTTTTTTAACACGATTTGTCCCAAACCAATTCGGTCCTAAACGAATTTTGTCAGAAAATTCTGCGAAGTCACTGAATCGAATTTTTGAGAAATTCGCCCATCTCTAATTGTAATATAAGTACAAGGTGGATCTTTGAACAAAAATGGCCTGCGCCACAGTTAAAAAAAAACCTAATTAAATTGTGTACGGATAATAAAAGGTGGTTTTTGCACCTATGAAATACAACAGCAATTACTAGAAAAATTTCTTTTTCCTAATGTTAGTGCCAAAGGGGGGTCTTTGAACAAAAAGGCCTGCGCTTAAAAAAAAAAAACCAAAAATTTTTGTGTATGGATAATAAAAAGGTGGTTTTTGCAATGAAAAAACCTGCAGTGACTAGAAAAGTTCTGTATCCTATTGTAAGTACAAGGTGGGTCTTTGAACAAAACGGGGGGCTGCCAAAAGTGAAAAAAAAAAAAAAATTTAATTGTGTAGGGGATAATAAAAGGGGGTTTTTTTGCCCCTTGAAATCACCTGCAGGTCAAAAAAAAGTTTGTATCCCAATTAAAAGTACAAGATGGGTTTTTTGAACAAAAATGGCCCCTGCGCCAAAGTGAAAAAAACCAAACAAATTGTGTCGGATAATAAAAGGTGGTTTTTGCACCTATGAAATACCCCTGCAGTGATTAGAAAAGTTTGTTCCTATTGTAAGTAAAGGTGGGTTTTGAAAAAAACTGGGCGTAAAAAAGTGAAAAAAAAAATAATTAAATCTTTGTGGGAAAAATTTTTAAAAGGTGGGTTTTGACTTAAATCACCTGCATTTAAAGGGAAAAGTTCTGTACCCTAATATAAGTACAAGGGGGTATTTGAACAAAACGGGGCTGCACAAATACAAGGTATTTTCCCAAAAAATGGCCAAAATGGAAAAAAAAAAAAAAGCCTTTTCAATGCAGGTTAAAAAATCTGGGCTGCACAATATACATCCCCTTTAAAAAGCCTGTCCCTCCCAGCCTGTCTGTCTGTGTTCCCCCACAACCTCCCTCCCCCCCCCGGGGGCTTTACAGCTTTTAGATGTTTTTTAAAAGTCTCAGCCTAACAAAACTAAGAAGGGGAAAATCTTTTAATTTCCCCCGATGTTTTTAATGTTCACAGCTAAAAAGCATTGTTGCGTTTGAACAAAGGAAACGGGGCGCTGAGCGGGTTATTGAGGAAAAAAGCTAAAAACAAAATTGCTTTTATGGGGCCACTTTAAACACCCCTGAGGGCTGAACGGGAAAAGGGGAAGGGTTCTATTTTAAAACAAACGGAATGGGATTTTTTCCCAAGAAAAAGGGAAAACCCAATTTCAATCATGAAATGACGTCGCCCCACCCAGTCCCCCTTTGCTCTATGCTTAAGTGTTTTTGCTGGCCGCCAAAAGGGAAGGAAAGCCCCCCGGGAAAATTTTGGGCGGATATTTAATAGTTTAAATGCGCAGTTTTTCCACCTAAATTTTTTTCGGGGTGATCGGAAAAATTACGATAAACAAAAAACCGTGAAAATTTAAAATTTTGGGTCAAATTTTTAAACAAAAAACCTATGCCTTTTTTGATTTAAATTTATTTAAAGGGAGGCAAATAATTAAAACCCAAATAGAAAAAAATTTAAAAAATAAGTTTTGTTCACATTAAATAAACCCAGAGAAATGGTTTGTACTTATCAAAAACCATTTCTGTGTCCTGTGCTTTAAAATTCAAGCTAAAAGAAAACCCTTTGGGGCCCAAAATTTATGAAAAAATAAGGGTCTAAAAACTACTTTGTTTCCAAAACAACAAATGAGAGCACCCCTCTCTTTTTTTCCAGGCACTTTTAAAAAATGAAGGGGCCTCTGTTTGAGGCTAGGGGGAAACAAGGGGGTTAGGCCTAGACAGTTTTCATACATGTAGCCTTTAAAATTACTTAGTGTCCTTTGTTTGTTAGGGCATGTTCACATGTCGTATTTCAACGCGAACTTCTAAAAGGCTCTGTGCCGACTCCCATAGACTTTCACTTCTTTCTCCCAGCGCGTAATACACACCAGGGAAAGTGGCAGGTGATCATAGCTCTCAATGAGGGCTGTGTTTTCCCATATTTTCGGTCCGTACTTTGGGCATATTGCAGTGCAATTATGCCCCGAAATACAGACTGTAAATATGCTGTGTGAACTTACCCTTAGGCTAGGTTCACACGGCAATAATTGTGGGACGTATTTCGCCTGCAATTGCGCCGTGTGCTTGGGAGCGGGGGCGGGGGTGCCGAATGCAACTAAGCAACTATTTTGCATATGCTTAGTTATGCAGATTCTTTTAATATAACTGCACTGTTACTGGTTTGCGCCTAAAAATCTAAATTAAATTTTTTATTATTTTGTTAGTATTTTTAAACCATTTCTTTTTAAAAAACCCCCTGCCTTTTGGGGGGTTTTCCTTGATTTAAAATGCCCGCCAAAAAAACCCGATTTTTTAAATTCCCCCCTTTTGGGCCATTTACTAAAATTGGGAGAAACCCCTTTTTTTTCAAAAACTCCCTATTTCTTTTTTAAAAAAGATTTCAAAAATTTTCCAAGGGAAAAAACCCCTTCCCAGGGCCCCTTTAAAAAACTCCCCAAAAAACACCCTTTTAAAAAAAGCCAGCCAAACCCCAAAAAACCCCCAAAAATTTCTATTTTAAAAAAAAACCGCCCCAAAAAAAGGGCGGGAAAATGGGGGAAGGGAAAATCTGTTTTGGGGTTTTCCCAAAAGGGGGGGGGGGGAAAAAAAAGGGAAATAGGGGTCATGTTTCATGGTTTTGATGAAAACCTCCCTTATGCAAGGGGATTAAAAACGGGGTGGGTCTTTCGAATGACAATATCCAAGCACATCGCTAGGGCAATGAGGGGGGCTTCGTAAAAAGTATTAAGGCCCTGAGTGGCCTACCCCAGCTCCAGATCTAAAACCCCATAAAAAACCCTTTGAAGGGAGTTGAATCCGTGTTGCCAGCGACAGCCCCAAAACATCAGCTCTAGAGGAGATCTGCTCGGGGAATGAGCAAATACCAGCAACGTGTGTGCAACCCTTGGAAGATTTACAGAAAACTTTGACCTTGTCATTCAACAAAGGATATATAAAAAGTATTGAGTGAATTTTGTTATTGACCAAAAACTTATTTCCCCTAATTTTTCAAATAAATTATTTTCCAAAAAAGACAATGTTTTTCTGGATTTGTTTTCGATTTTTTTCTTAAAATTTTAGGTTACCTATGATGTCAATTTCAGGCTCTCTCATCTTTTTAAATGGGGAAACTTGCAAATTGGTGGCTGACTAAAAAAGCTTTTTTTCCCCCCTGTTTTGCGCACAACTAACAATAAAGTGCAGTTTATTAAATTTCTTTCCCCAAGCAAATTCCCCCCAAATATGCACGGGTTCGACGGGGAAATATAACAGCACCATAAGATAGAATGGTAAAGTACATAAAGAAAAAGACAAAACAATGACCAATCAGTCCTTTCCCGTAAAAAAATTGGAGCCGGGTGAAAAATACTGGTTATGGACCCCCAAATATGAATGTGTGCCAGCTGTCAAGAGGATACCTCTTAATAAGCCATTCATAAAATGGGGCTAAATAATCAACCAGATATGTATTTGCAGACAAAAAAAAATTATAACGAATTATCTGAAAATTAAAGCCAACATAAAAAAGAATCAAATGGGAGTCAGGTTGTGATGAAAAGACCCCTTATTTTAAAAGGAAAAATAGGAAAGAAATGAGAAAAAAAAAAATTTTGGGAGCTAATGGAAAAGGGAAGAAAGAAATATAAAAAATTAAGCATTGCTAGTTTCATCCAAAGAAAACTGGGCTCACCCATGAAGGTGAGCATATGGCAGTGCCTCGAAGAAGCTATGATAAAAGTAGAAGTAGGAAGTAGTTGTAGCAGGACAAAGGCTATAATGGAAGTCTCATGTCAAAAAATGGCAGAGAGCTGGTGACAATGTGGATTCCCTGTGAATAGAGTGTTTTCATGTATTGATTGTGCTACATCCATTCTTATGGGGAACAGCGGCTATAAAATGCTTCTCCTTACCATGACTGTATGGAATATATATATTGAATGTTTTCACATATGGGGTTGGAGCGCTTGTGCTGGAAAGGCCAAGTTTTGGGAAATCTTTTGCATACTTGCGTTGCTACATATGCAAAAATTGAATTTCTGGAATGTCTGAAGAAAAGAAAATATCTAAATAATGGCACTAGTGCCAGCGCAAATACACATGATTTGAACACTGACCAGCTAAAATGGAAGAGGTCTGTTTCCTATTAATACTAATTGTTGAGTATGTAAGTGAAAATGTTGCATTTCAGTCCCAATGACTGTTTAAGCAGGACGGTCAGGGTTAAGATAAATATTTATTTTCTCCTCACTTAAGAAAATGATCCTCTCTGTTTTTTGGAGCTTGGTTGAACTTTTTATCTGAGGTAATTCTCATGCAAGATTTGAGAAACAGATGTGGGGTATATAAAGGGTAAAATTTCTTTTTTTTGGGGGGAAAAATATTTTTAGGTATGAACGCGTTTTTTCATAGAACCCCAATTTCACTGTATTTTTTTTTTTTTTTTTTTTTTTATATTCAAATGCTGTATCCATGCTTAACTATAGTAATCTATTTACATGTATAATTTATCTACATCCATTTCTGCTTTTTAAAGAGGATTTGTCATGTCCCAAAAAAGTCACACCGTCAACTTTTCCCTATTTTTCTTACTACAGGGCGTCATTTCTCTATGTTTCTGCATAATCAGTTAATAAATTGGTAAACTGATGGATAGAAAAGGGGTGAACCAGAGTCAAATAGGTGTGAACCAGAGGTGGTTTGTCATTGTCCAATTTAAGTGAGTAATACCAGAATGGTTCCAGCAGTCAGGAGACTGCGTGGTCTCTTGAAATTATGTAAGATTAATGGCCCATCTACACGGGATGGTTTTGTAGTCGGATTTTGACGTGGATTTCAGATTTGTAAACTGGTGAAAATTCGACTGTATACCATCTCCATAATATAACCTCAAAAGAAAATCCAAAAAACTTGAAACTTTCACTTTTCTTCCCCCGGTTTTAAAAAGGGGGGAAAATTTAAACTGTTCCAATGAACTAGCCCTCTCTCTTTCCTAACAATTTGAAATTTAAAGCCCTAAAATTTGAGACCCCGGGGGAAAAAAGAAAAAAGTTTAAAACTTAAACTGCAGGGTCTTAAATTTGAAAAAAAAACCCTAAAAATTTTTAATTAAAAGTCTGTTTTTTTTTGCAAAGGGGATAATCATTAAAAGAAACAAAAGGGCCCGGTTTCCTTTCCCTCGGGAAGAAACCTGTTACTACGGGGAAGACTCGAGATACTTCCTTTTTTATGCTGACTGGCTTTTCACTGACATGTGCTGAAACTAAACCGGGCCCCCTGTTTTGACTTTGCTTTTATGAAGGCACCCTCTGAAAGGTTTGAAAGAAGGGTGGTACACACTCGAAATTTTAATTTTTATATATTTTTTATATATATATTATAATATATATATATATTTTATATAAATTTTTATAAAAATTTTTAATTTTAAAAATTTTTAAAAAATTTTTTTCCCCGTGGGGATATGTATAAAAAAATCTATAGTCAGGGGGAGGAAGCGGCTGATGGGGAAATGTATTTTTCAGAGGCACACCTAGAAAACTGTAGCTCCCCCAATACCCATTTGGGGAGAGTTTCCAACAAAGCAATAATATCCGAAAACAAGGGTTATTTAATTTCTGCGACGGGGTTGTGACAAAATTTTTTACTGTTTTACCCTTTTGGGTTTTTATGCAAATTTTGTTCTTTTTTTTTTTGGGTTTTCCCAAACACAGCCTTTTTTTAATTTAAATGCCTTGTTTCCAGCCTTACAATGGGCCCCTCGTTCCAGATTGAAGCCCAAAAAATGAGATTTGAACAGGCTGGATTTTTAAGCAGAAATGCTGAGGACATTTTCATAGGTTATTTGGTGCAGATTTACAGCTGTGGATTTTTGTGTGGTGTATCTAATTCAAAAACAAAAAATGTTTTTTAAAAAACCTTTAAATTTAAGGTTTTGGGTTTCAGATCTTTCAGATTTTATTCCAGCAAATTCCCGCAATAATATTGAAATATTATAGAGTTTCACTTCCTTAATAAAGTCATTGAAGAAAATATATATATTTCCATGCAGATTCTGTGGTGATTTCCTCTGCAGTATTTAAAAAAGGTTAAAATTCTTATTAATTTCTTAAACCTGCAAAAATTTTAAGGGTTTGGGAAAGCACCCCTATTTTTGTGATTTAACCTTTGGGATTCAAACCCCAGCTCAACAGGGAAACAAAAATCACATAACAATTTGGGCAGCGTCAGTAATAGCAGAACACTGCAAAAAATTTATTCTAAGTAGCCCCGGAAAAATGAAAGTGTTAGCCCCAGTCAAACCAATTGACGTAATACACAGTATAACCCTACGAGGCCCAAAAAGTACAGGATTAGGTTTTAGCAAGGGGTAGACTATTTCTCATCTGGGGGTCCCCTTTTTCCATTGATTTTTAAAGTATTTTTTTTTATTCATTCATTCTAACACATTCTGTAGCATTGTATAGAGAATATCATTTATTCCCCACCTTTATTTTTGTTAGGGTTTTCCCTTTTTTATATTTTTGTGCACTTTTTTTTGCTTGTAAAATATAGTAATCAATATTATGCATTTTTCAATACTTTTTTTTCCCCTATGCAGAGATGTATGGAAAAACACTTGGAAAAAAACATGAATTCATACAAAATGCACTGTAAACGAAACAAAATTACCCAACAATTCCCAACTCGTTGTGCACTCATAACTAACTCTTGACCTATAGCAAATCCCAAATGCAAATATTTTGCCAAAAAGAACCCAAAATTTTAAACAAAAATGGCAGGAAAAAGTTACAAAAATTTTGCATTTTCCCTTAAAATACTATGGAAGAATGCATAAGTTGACCAACATTTCCTATGTAGGTATTTGTAATAGTAAAAGGTAATGGAGTTTTAAAGCCTTACTGACATTTGATGTATCCATACGTCATGGTCGGGAAGGGGTTCCCCCAAAATTTTAAAAAAATTTTTAGTCATGGAGATTTACCAGTCACATCAGAGCTTGCAAGATCCGGCTTTGGGGCAGCTGTTATTATACGGCCTCAGCTGCCCACCCTGGCCAGGTGTTCTCCCGCCTGGCCATGTGATTAGCCCCTTAGCTGCCGTGATGTATTACACCGTAGCACTAAGACTAAGGCAGAAGGAGGGAGCTCATTCTGCCTTCCGTCGGTGCAGCCGCGGCAATGGTGCTGATGCTGTCTCCTCTCTCGACAGCCCGAAAGAAACACTTCCGGGCTTTTTGTGATGTCACCATGCTCCGAAATGCATTGTGGGTGTTGCCGGGCATGGTGACAGACAGTCGACGTGGCGACCAGTATACAGCAGCAATGCTGTGTACTGATCTCTATTGTATCAGTGATTTGAGGATCACTGGCACAAATCCCCTATGGGAAAAAGTGAAAAAAATGTGAAAAAGTAAATAAATGTAAAAAAAAAGTAAAACACAAACACGAAAAATAAAATAAAAACACGTACACCACCCTTTTCCCCTTTACAAATGGCAATCATCCCAATAAAGATTAAAAAAAAAATAAAGTACACATATTTGGAATCGCTGTGTGCATAACGATCTACCCTATAAAACTGTCATGTTAATTAACTTGCATGATGAATGGCGTAAAAGAAAATAAACAGTCACAGAAATATTATTTTTGTTCATCCCACAGCACATACATTGAAGGAAATAATTTTTTGATCCCTTGCTGATTTTGTAAGTTTGCCCACTGACAAAGACATGAACAGTCCATAATTTTAAGGGTAGGTTAATTTTAACATTGAGATATGGAATATCCAAAATAAAATCCAGAAAATCACATTGGATAAATTATTTAAATTTAGTTCCATTTTGCCGTGAGAAATAAGTACTTGATCCCTCTGGCAAACAAGACTTAAAGGGGTTGTCTCACTACAAAGAATAGCTTTCAAATTGTAGGGAACACAAAATAAAGACATTTTCCAAATATATTGCTTTGTTCATCTGTTTTTGTTAAGGAGATACAAGTGAATTAATCACCTCCCTGGCTATTTCAGTTTCCTCAGAAACCGACCTGTAAACATCTCTCCCCCCTGCTGTTTGTTCTATGTGGTAGCAGTGAGTGAAGTCATCACACAGGTCTCAGCAGCCTCTGTGCTGCTGGGCAGTAAAAATCTTGATTTATCTAAAGTAAACAGCTCTAATTAGGGCTTTTGTTTGAGAGATCAGATAAAAAGTCCTGCTTGTAGTTTCAGAGAAGCTTCTGAGCTAATCTGAACTAATTAGCAACTGAATACACAGAGCTGAATACACTATGGAGCTGTATGCAGATCACAGTCAGTCTGAACCAAGAAGTGACAGAGTATTTCATTCATGCATCCTATGAAACTCTGTAGGGAGACAACTCCTTTAATACTTGGTGACAAAAACCTTGTTGGCAAGCATAGCAATCAGATTTTTTTGGTAGTTAACGATGAGGTTTGAGCACATGTCTGAAGGAATTTTGGTTCATTCCTCTTTGCAGATCATCTCTAAATCATTAAGATTTTGAGGCTGTCGCTTGGCAACTCAGAGCTTCGACTACCTCCATAAGTTTTCTATGGGATTAAGGTCTGGAGCCTAGCTAGGCCACTCCATTACCTTAAAGTGCTTCTTTTTGAGCCACTCTTTTATTGCCTTGGCAGAAATTGTCAGAAATAAAATTGCAGATTATTGGAATAAATATTTTTTTTCATTTCCAGAGACTAACGCTAAAAAAAATGAGTGAAACACCTGTGGGGTTAATATACTCACTGTACACCTGGATATATTCCTTAAAGGGGTTTTTTCCACGATGTAATGTTGATGTGGGACCCTCCAAAATGGGTATTTAATCACTTTTCTAAATATATGTGATTACAAAAAGTGAAGCCTGTGAGAGCTACAGCATTGCTCAGTCCCCCTTAGTTTCCTGAAAGTTTACATTAGACATGACCAGGACACTGACAGGAGCTAATCTGGCCGTGCTTGCATGTTTGCACTTCTTATCTGATGACAGGGAACATGAAGGAGCTTGCAAGGAGCTGGGAATAAAGTGCAGTGTATGATGTTGTCTGCTGTATTTAGAATCCACTGGTTGTAATGTAATTATTTGAGTAAACATTGCAGATGCTGCCTTCTTCCTCACTCTCTGCTCACCCCCTCCCTCTCCCTCCTGCAGCCATTCATGACTCAGCATGCTTTGTTTATATTCTCTCCTGAGCAGATAAGAGATAAGGAACTCACTTTGAAGCAAAACCCCTTTAAGAGATGTATTTTCCAATATGAGGTCTTTAGGGGTGTTTGTTAAGTTTTAGCACCTTAGGGTGTCCGCAAATCTGTAATGGCGCCTAAATAAAATTGTATTGAAAGTGAGGCCCCAGAGTCCGGTAGGTGCTCCTCCTACTCTGGGGCTTGTGGTTGAGCCAAATAGCGCAATAGGGCCACATATGGGATGTCTCTAAAAATGGCAGAAACTGGGGAATTGATGTTGTGTTTACCTGGTCACATCTACCGTGTTAGCGTGAATAATGGATAAAAATGGAAAATCTGACAAAAATCTTTAATTTCTGGGAAATACCTAATGGGTTAACAAACTTTCGAAATGCTTGTTTGAAACCCTTAAAGGGTGTAGTTTCTTACATGGGGTCACTTATGGGTGTGTCTAACATTCAGGCCCCTGAAAGCCATATCAGAACTGGACTGATCCCTAAAAAAATCTATTTTGCAATTTTTTTTGAAAATCTGAAAAATTACTACTAAATTTCTTAGCCCCCTAATGTCGTAAAAAAATACATAAAAAAAATTATGTCAACCTACAGTAGACATATGGGAGATGCTAGTTATAAACTATTTTGAGTGGAATAACTTACACTATTTTGAGTGGAATAACTTAAAGGGGTTGTCTCGCTACAATGATTGGGTTTTAATTAAAAGATCTTTAAAAAACAAGCAGCTTTGCAATATATGTTCATTACTAATTTCCTATTGATTTTGAGTTATCCCTGTTAGTAGTAGTGCATCAGCTCCTGAAATCTCTATAGCACCAGACCTGTTGATCTTTATCTCACTGGCTGTCAGGTCTGGTGACTCATCACCTTCTGAATACAGGTCAGAGCACAGAGCCCCTGCATGGAATGCTTCTGTAGTGGAGGGAGGGGAAGGGCTCTGGCTTCTGTGTCTGTGCTGCCTGGATTAACCCTGTGTGTGCCTGCTTCCTCCTGCTCTCTACACAGATTGAGGAGAGCAGAGGTGAGGCTGATCAATAAATGTGATAGCAGTGACCCAATGTGTTACTATAATCATGATATGTCTGTGGAGCTGTGACTATACTAACAGAACAGATCAGGGAGGCATGTGAACGCTTCATGCTCTGCTGTATTAATGACACATCGTGATTATAGTAACTCACTTCACAGTTCATGTAGAGATTCAATGAAAGGTTTGGGATCAGCACAAAGACGTGAGAGGTTTAAGAGCAGTCGGTTTCGTCTAAAACATCCATCTTTTTATTGTAAACTTCTTTAAAATTCACAGCATCTTGGCTAAACAAAGCGTAGAAGACAGGAGACCATAGAGCTGGGGGGTAGACTGTAGGTGGCTCTGACCGACGCGTTTCAGGTCACGTGACCCTTACCCGTGACCCATGAGTAAGGGTCACGGGACCTGAAACGTGTCGGTCAGAGCCACCTACCGTCTACCCCCCAGATCTATGGTCTCCTGTCTTCTACGCTTTGTTTAGCCAAGATGCTGTGAATTTTAAAGAAGTTTACAATAAAAAGATGGATGTTTTAGACGAAACCGACTGCTCTTAAACCTCTCACGTCTTTGTGCTGATCCCAAACCTTTCATTGAATCTCTACATGGACGGATAGCATCCAGGATCGGGCACAGACCTGTAGAGGAGATTGGCATTCCACGTGGCACCAGGTGAGCTGTCCACTATATCTTGAACTTATTAATCACTTCAGAGTTGGAAATTTGTATGCTAAGCAGGGGGTATAGGAACACTTACATCCCCCCTGCTCTGCTATAAACATACACAGCTTCACAGACCTCTCCCCACTCATAGATCAGTCCTCTCTCTGCTGTCTCTTGACTGTGGAGACGATCAGCAAGAGCCTGAAGCAGATCTAGGCAGGCACACACCCCCCCCCCCCACCCCCGCTGTATAGAATTTACCGAGGAGAGCTTTCTGTGTGCTGAGGGGAGGGGGGAAGGGGGAGGAGAAGAGGGAGACAAGAAGCACGCCCCTGGATTAAAAAATCCTTTGCTCCAGACACATTAAAGGGCCGGCTAAAAAGCCTGTAATGGGGACAACTCCTTTAAAAAAAAAAACTCTGTCTTACACGCAAAAATTTTTGAATTTTTGAAAATAAAAATTTTTTTAAAAATTTTCATTATATTTTGTTACTTTTCACAAATAAATTTTTAGCAAGTGGCTCCCTTTGCCCCGGGCCGTGGGCCGCAGGCCCCCCCCGTGCCCCCTTTTCCGGGGGCCCCCTCCCCGGGAGGGTGGGGGTGCTGGCCACGGGAGGGGCCGGGGGCGCGCTCGCCCCCAAATTCCCCCTCCCTGACCTCTTTTCCTGCTCTGCCCGCGCCTTCTCCCGGGCCCCGAGGCACGCGTCCCCCTTTTTTGGTGGGGGGCGCCCCTTTTCCCTTCGGGTTTTTAAAAGGGGCCCAACCCGCCCCGATAATTGGCTGCTGGTTTTGGTGCTGCCCCTATTTATTGGTGACATCAGGGGGACTTCCTTGTGGATCTATTTCCCCCAAGCCTTAGAAAAAAGTGTTTAAAGTATATTCTCGCCTTACCTTTTGTACCAGACCTCCTGCTACGGTTTCTCGACCCCCAAACCCTCTGCCGCCTCCCCCTTGCCCTTTTCCCCGCGGGCCAGGGACCCAAACCCTTTTGCCGCCTGCCCTGATTTTACTGCCTGCCCACGGGTTACGATTCTTGGCTACGTTTTCTGTACCCGTGCCCCACGGCCCCCATTGAAAGCAAGCCCAGGGTCGGGGTAAGCCCGGGTTTTAGCCTAGCCGCACCCAAGTCCACCCCATTTTCCCGGCGGGCCCTGGTAAAAAACCGGGGGCTACTTAGATTCCTTTCCCCTGGCGTGGTTTTAACAAAATCATCGCTTGCGGTGGCCCAAAAAGGTTTCCCCCTTCCCCAAAGCCGTTCAGTTTGACCCACCCAGGGATCCGCCAAGGTCCCCCTTTCCAAGTCTCGTGGATCTCCAAAACTTTGTCGCTCAACATTTGGCAGCAGATCCCCACAAAAGCACTGAAATTTTGGGTCAGTTTGTCCGCCATGATGCGCCTTTTCCCGGGGCGTCCCAGAGCCGAAAACCCCGCCCCCTTCGCCGCGTTTTCCTTTACACCTGGGCCGTCCCGCTGGAAACCCCAGGGGCCCCGGGAAGCTTCCCCTTTCCTCTACCCTCCAAGTTTGAGGGGGGACTGGGAATTTTTCAGGGGTTTTCCAAAACGCAGTGCTCCAGGGCACGTGGAGCGGGGGGGCCCGATCAGTTTCTCCCGAAAGGTAAAGGTGGCTTTTCTTTTGGTGGTATGTTATCCGGGAAAGGCCCTTTGGGGCCTGGGCGCCCCCCTTTTTGGGGGCCCGGGAATGACCCTGTGACCCCCAAACCTACGGGCCCTTTCCCCTCCAAAATTTTGCAGCGGTCTTCGAGGGCCTGCGTGTGGTTTTTCTGCGGGGGACGCGCTTTTTGAACCTACCCCGGGGGGACTTTTCCCGTTGGAGTTTACCCCGGTCCGTTCCGAAACCTTACCCTCCGAGGTCTTTGGGAAAGACCCCCCGCTCTCTGCCCAATTCAAGAAGGGCCTTTTCAAGCGGGAGAAAAGGGAAACGCGCTGGCAGCGGGATCCCCCCCATCTTCTTTGAGCGGGGTTACCCAAATCGGGCCCAAAAGGGCTTTGGGAAAAAGCTTTTTTGCAGAAAGACACCCAGGAGCTCCCCAGGAGCGTGTTTTTCGGCCCCAACCTCGCCTTTCTCCCTCGTCTGGCCCCTGTTTTCCAAATTTTCCCCGGCCTGCCCCCTCCTCAGGTTTCCCCCGGGAAAAACCCCCCTTGCTGGGGACCGGGCTCATTTTTGTCAGGTCTGGTGTCCCGCCGCCAGTTGGAAAAACCTTTGCCTCTACTGCCCCAGCCCGGACCTTTTCCCGTAGGGGGGTCCCCCGGGTCCTCAGGGGGGGAAAAACGTCGAAACCTGGGAAAAGCCGTTGGGGAGAGGAAACCCATAGGTGTCAGCCCTCCTTCTCCACAAACTGTTGTTGCCGGGTGGGGTAACAAAGGATGCTGGATTATCTTTCAGGTCCCGCCTTCCGGGAAACCCCGGGTTTCTGCCGGGGAATTTTTATTCATGCCCCCCTGGTGCCCTCGCTATCCTTCCCCAAGCATCCGCCGGGAAAAAAGCCTTTTTGCTTATTAAACCCCGCCCAGTGGGGGCTTCTCAGGGGGACTCCTTTAAGTTCATCCCCCGGCCTTTTCCCCTCCGTGTAGGGGCCCAAAACCTCGGAGAAAAATCCCCCTTTTTAAATGTCCTGCCCCCGCGCTTCTTCGGCGATCCTTTTGGGGGCTCCCTTGGTTTGCAAGTTACGCCCCTACGTTTTGTTTGGGGAATGACAGACGAAGCCCTGGCGGGGGTCGGGGGGGGGAAAAGTGCCAGGATCTCTGTTTGGGGGCCCCTGGCCCACGGTGCCCATCTCTTCCCTCGGGGGTCGTCGTCAAGCCTCTACGGGGTTTCTCCCAAGGGAATTTAAACCGGTTTTGGAGATTTTGTTTTTGGGGGAAAAAACGGGCCCGGGGAAAAGTTTACCCCCCATCGGCCATATGACGCCCCCACAAAACCCCTCCTTCCCGGAACCAGTCTCCCATGGGGTGGGGGTTTACCCTTTTTCCGTGCCCGGGCCCTCAGGCCATGTCGGCCTACATCGGGGAATTTTGGGGCAAAAGGAGTTAAAAATACGCAAGTCCTCCTCGCTCCCCGGGGGTTGGTTCTTCTTGTCCGAAAAAAGATGGGTTCTTCGGCCCCGGGGTTATCGATTACGGGGGTTTAAACAAAAATCACAGTAAAGTTTCACTCCCCTTTTCCCTGATTTTCTGAGCTTTTTGATCGTTTCGTGGAGAAAGGGGGTTTTACAAAAATTGGCCCTGCGGGGGTGCTATAACCTCGTCGTTTTAAGTGGGGGGGGAACGAGGGGGAAAACGGCTTTCAACACCCCCAGGACGGTTTTAATTTGGGGAAGTATCTCGTGATGCCTTTTGGCTATTTAAAAGCCCCAAGCCGTATTTCAAAAAATTCGTCAATGACTTTTTTCAGAGGGCTTGCTGTTCCCCCTGGTCATAGTTTATTGGGACGATATTTTAGGTTTTTTTTCCTGACTTAAGACTCATGGGTACAAATACGCCAGGTTTTCCGCGCGTCTTTCGGAACATTTGCTGTATGCCAAGTTTGGGGGAAGTGCCCGGGTTTCCAAACCCGGCCAGCCTTCCTTTTCCTTTTGGGGACCTAGTCTAATCGGGGGTCTTCAGATCCCACCCCCGCTAAAAATTTCCGCGATCCAGCAAATGGCCCCGGGGCCCCGTCGGTCCTTTGGGCGATTCAAAGCTTCCTGGGGTTCGCCAACTTTTACCGGCAGTTTATTCCCCACTTTTTTTCGCTTTGGGAGCTCCCCATCGTGGGGTCCACCCGGAAAAAAAGCCCAAAACCCAAATGTTGGCCTCCTTCTGGGTGAGGAAGGGATTCTCTCAATGAAGTCAGCATTTTCCTCAAACACCAAACCTGGTTGTCCCGGGTCCGGATAAGCCCTTCCCTAGAGGTGGGGTGCCCCTTTTCCCTGGGAGGGGGCGGGGGGGTCCGACCCAGAAGGGTCCCAAAGAAAAAAGGGTTCACTTGCAGTTTTTTTCAGGACCTTCTTTTCCCATGAAAGTAAAAAATACCATTGGAGATCGGGAAAAACTGTTTTGGGCCCTTTTAAAAATTTGGGTTTTGGGGGAATGGCGAAAATTTGCTGGAGGGGGGGCCCGGGGATCCATTCGGGGTCTTCACGGACCACAAGAATCTTCAGTTTCCCCCAGAAGGCCAGTGTTTGGAAAACCCCCGCCCCGGGGCCCGGGTTTGGGCACTCTTTTTCTCTGGTTTGACCTTTAGGATTCACTTCCGGCCGGCCGAAAAGAAAGTCAAGGCTTTATGCCTTCTCCCGAGCCCCTTGGGCGGTTTTCCGGAGAAGAACCTGTGTTCAGCACATTATTGCTCCCGAACGTGATCCACACTGCTCCCGTGGTTTTTCGGAAGGTTCCCCCGGGGGAAGACCTTGTTCGTCCCCCCGCCCCAGGCGGGGAATACTGGGAAGTGGGGGCCCTTTTTTTTTCTTTTGGCGGTCAACCCCCCGGGTAAAGAAAGTCCACGCTTCATTCCGGCGCTACTGGTGGGCCCAACCCCGCCCCGGACATCAAGGGCTTTGTTCTTCCTGTGTCAGTGTGCCCGGAACAAGGGGCCCAAGTATTTGGACCCCAGGCCTCTTAGGCCCCCTGCCCGTCCCGGGGTCTCATGGAAACACATAGGATGGATTCATCACGGGGCCCTTTCCCCCCCTCTTCGGGGGGAAAATTTTGTCATCGGGTGGTCCCCGGACCCATTTTCTTTAAAAATCCCCCTTCATCCACTTCCTGGCCTTTCCCCCGGCTCCAAAATGGGGGACATTTCTTCCAGCATTTTTTTGTCTGAAGGGTTACCCCTCGCATTTTCGTGTCTGATGGGGGGTGGGGCCAAAAATTTTCTCCAAAGTTTTTTGGGGCCCCGTGTTTCGCCCACAAATTTTTTGTTGGACTTTTTTTTCTGCCCTTTCCCTCCCCAAAATAATGGGCAAGTGGAGGGGTTTAAATTTAATTTTATTGGGGGAAAACCTGCGTCATTTTTGGGGGTCCAAACGTCAGGGCAACTGGGGCCGAGCTGCTTTTCCCTGGGTGAGTTCTCCCATTTAAAAATCGGGGGTCTGATTCTATGGGGGGTTTCTCCATTTTCCCGGGGGGTTTTCGGTCGGGCAACCCCCGCCCTCCCCTCCCCTTTGGGCCACGACTTTGAGGTTCCCGCTGTGGGACAACCAAGTGGGAGGGCACAGGCCTTTTTGGGGGGGACCGACTTGCCTTTTTCCCCGGGGCCCCTGGCCCCTTTAAGACCCAGGCCCACTGAGGAGGAGGCCCCCCCCCCATTCCGCCGGGGTTAAAAGGGGTGGCTTTCTTCCAGATTCGTAAGCCCTCGAGACCCCCGTATTAATTTTGGGGCCCCCGGGGTTTTTGGGGCCCTTTTTAGGGACTCCGTTTAGTTTAAAAAGGGGGTGTGCTCAAGTCCCGCCTACCCCCATCTCTCCGGATTCCCAACGCCCCTTTTGTCTCCCCCCTAAAACCTGGTCTTGAAACCCGGGTTTTCTCGGGAAAAGTGGTTTTCCTTCCCCGGTGGTTAGCGTCCCCCCGGGTGTATTTTAGGTTTTAAAGGGCTTTTATCTTGATCTTTTTTTTATTCCAATTTTTGAGGGATGTGAAGTGACCAATAAAAATGCAATTTTGGAATTTTTTTCTTCTTTAGTTTTCACAATAGGACAATGATGTTACATTTTAATAGATCTGATTTTTACAGATGCGGAAATACCAGTTATGAATAACTTATTTATTTTTTTATTTTTAAAATAGCAAAACACCAAAATTAAGGTTTTTTAAATATATAGCAAAGGATGGGGAAAGGGGTTTTAAAACCCGGGTTTAATTTCTGGGGAATACTTTTTGAGGATACTTTGACAAACGGTCTAAAAATGAATTTATGCATGCATGACAAATTCTAACCCCACAAAATTTTTTGGGTTGGGCCCGTTTACAAAACCCCCACTAGAGATGGGGGAATTGATTTAAAAGAAGTGGGAAAATTTGGGTTTAAAAATTTCAGGGAAAAATTCGGTTCTGAACGAGGGGCGAAGTTTTTGGGGGCTTCGGGGTGAAAAGAAGTGTTTTTTTTTTATTGATAAAATGGCTGCAGCACATGGCGTTGCCCTGGGGCAAAAACACTCTGGAAGGGAAAAGGGCATTGCCTGCTTAATGTTTCAGAGGGTGAAGCAAACGGGGGACCCGGGGGGGATTCTGTGACGTCACCGCACTATTTTAAATCCGGGCGTAGCTGGGGAGTCATACGTCTCACTGTATGATTTTGGGGAAGGTGCTGCCCGGGCCCGCTTGTTAAAATCTCCTTTCTGGGGAATGATTTTTTTTACAGGGTTTTTTGGGGGGGGGGTCTCGCTTGTCTAGAGCTGCTTCTATTAACGTTTTTATTTTGATTTTGTGGGGGATTGGGTCTGAAAATCCAGGTGGTCCATGGCCCGCTGCATATTCCTCCGGCCACTTTATTTGGTACACCCGTCCAAAATGTCGTTTAACAATTAATTTCCCAATCAGCCAAAACACAATTGGGGGAAAAATAAATGCATTTTTGGGGTTTTAGACATGGTAAAAATCAAAATTCCCGCAGTTCAAACGAGCATCAGTATGGGGGAAAAAAAGGTGATTTGAGTGCCTTTGAAAAGTGGCATGGGTTTTTGGTGCCAGAAGGGTGGTCTGTGTATTTCGAAAACTGTGAAACTCCTGGGGTTTTTTACGCACAACCATCATAGGGTTTTCAGGGGAATGGTCGAAAAAAGAAAAAAAATCCCGTGAGCGGGGGAGTCCGTTTTGGGGGGAAATTTCCCCTTTTTGATGCCGAGGTCAAAAAAGAATGGCAGACTTTGGGTTTGAGTGGGTAGAAAAAAGGGAAAAAGTGACTTTAAATAGCCACCCCTTTTTCAACCAAAGGGAGGCGAAGAGCATCTCGAACGAAAAAAGTACGGCGAACTTTTAAAGGGAGGGTGGGGACAGCAGCAGAAAAGACCAAAAACCCGGGGGGCCCCTCCCCTTTTAGCTAAGAACAGGAAACTGAGGGTCAAAATTTTCCCAAAACTAAACGAAATTGGACAGTAGAAGATTGGAAAAAACGTTGCCTGGTCTGTTTAGTTCCGATTTCTGCTGCGCATTCGGTTTTTTTTTGGGGTAGGGAATTTTTTGGGGTCAAAAACATTTAAAGCAAAGGGTCCATCCCGCCTTGTATCAAACGGTTTTGGCTGGTTTTGGTTGGTTTTCTTGGTGTGGGGGATATTTTTTTGGACTCTTGGGGCCCCTTGGTAACCCAAATTTGGGATTTTTGCAACACCCTTGTGGGAAACTAGGGCCAAAGAAAAAATTGAGGCGTTCTGAAAGGCAAAAGGGGGTCCAACCCGTTACTTGCATGGTGTACCTAATAAAGTGGCCGGTGAGTGTACATTTTAATGTTATCTGCTCACAGCACATTGAATATCCAAGGGGGATCTAAGCCTGTTCCTGTTGTATTCATTTAAAGAAACAGCGTTTTTACAATACAAATACCACTTCATTTTTGGTTGCTCAATTCTTTTGCGCAATTTACATCCAGGGGTTAATTAAGCGTTGTTCTGCTGTTGTTGTCACTAAAAGAAACCGTCTTTTTCACCGCCAAAAAATAATTTTTTCCTGTAGCCTAATTCACAAGTGAAGGTTAATTAAAAATTTTTCTCTTGTTGCGTAGCGTAGAAAACACGCCATCGTAACACACTACAAAGCTCGTAGTTTATGGTTGCTCAATTGTTTGGCGCACTTTACATCCAGGGGTTAATTAAGCGTTGTTTTTCTGCTGTGGTGACAAAAATAAACCGTCTTTCACCACCAAAAAATACATTTTTCCTGTAGCATAAATTACAAATGAAGGTTAATTACAATTTTTTCTCTTGTTGTGTAGCGTAGAAAACACGCCTTTGTAACACGCTACAAAGCTCGTAGTTTGTGATTGCTCAATTGTTTGGCACAATTTAATCCAGGGGTTAATTAAGCGTTGTTTTTCTGCTGTGGTGACTAAAATAAACCGTCTTTCACCGCCAAAAATACATTTTTCCTGTAGCCTAATTCACAAGCTAATGTTAATTACAATTTATTATGTTGTTTTGTAGCGTAGAAAACACGCCATCGTAACACGCTACAAAGCTCGTAGTTTATGGTTGCTCAATTGATTGGCGCAATTTACATCCATGGGTTAATTAAGCGTTGCTTTTCTGCTGTGGTGACTAAAGTAAACCGTCTTTCACCGCCAAAAAATAAATTTTTCCTGTAGCCTAATTCACAAGCGAAGGTTAATTACAATTTATTCTCTTGTTGTATAGCGTAGAAAACACGCCATTGTAACACGCTACAAAGCTCGTAGTTTATGGTTGCTCAATTGTTTGGCGCAATTTACATCCAGGGGTTAATTAAGCGTTGCTTTTCTTTGCTGTGGTGGACTAAGTAAACCGTCTTTCACCGCCAAAAAATAAATTTTTCCTGTAGCCTAATTCACAAGCGAAGGTTAATTAAAATTTTTTCTGTTGTTGTTTAGCGTAGAAAACACGCCATTGTAACACGCTACAAAGCTCGTAGTTTGTGGTTGCTCAATTGTTTGGTGCAATTTACATCCAGGGGTTAATTAAGCGTTGTTTTTCTGCTGTGGTGACTAAAATAAACCGTCTTTCACCGCCAAAAAATACATTTTTCCTGTAGCCTAATTCACAAGCGAAGGTTAATTACAATTTTTTCTCTTGTTGTGTAGCATAGAAAACACGCCATTGTAACACGCTACAAAGCTCGTAGTTTTGGTTGCTCAATTCTTTTGCGCAATTTACATCCAGGGGTTAATTAAGCGTTGTTCTGCAGTTGTACTAAGTAAAAGAAACTTTGTTTTTCACCGCCACAGAAGAAATTCTGTAGCATAATTCATATCCGAAGGTTAATTAAGCCTGTTTGTGCTTTTAAATTCAGTAAAATACACAGAGTTTTTAAATGGCACATACAAGTAAATTTTTCCTGCCTATTTGTGGAGCGCAATTTATATCCAAGGGTTACCCAAGCTTCTTAGTGGGTTAATTTGGAGTCAAATACAGCGTGTGTATTTATCATATACAATCTTCATCAAACAGTGTCTGTACATTTTAGAACAAACAGTAGGTCAGACACAGAGGTGGCAGGCTCTTCACCTGCGAGTGGCAGAGGCACAAACATTCCAGGCCCAGGTCGCAGCACAGCAAGGGGACGTCGCAGCAGGGGTCACTCGGTGAGGCCCCAACTGCCGCTGTCATCTAGCGGCCGTGTGTTGTTCAGCAACCCAAGGGTTCTTGATTGGTTGACTAGATCATCCACTTCCTCCCAGATGACATCTGACAACCCCAGCCAAGAGTCGGTGGGAACGTCAGACACAACCCTTAGTTGGCAGGCCCGGGAGCGGGCAGCGGCCCCACCCTCCCCCAACCCCTCTGCCCACCCGGGTTTTCCCCACCAAACACTATTGTCGGGCTCAGCCCCTAAAGCGAGGAGAACATTTGAGGAGGGCAGTCAGCAGCTACTTGGCACGAAGAAAGGGGGGAAATTTCCCTGTTTCTTGCAGTAGGCGGAAAAGTATAGTTTTGGAGAGGGCATGGAGTTCAGTTGTAGGGTCACCCTGAAACCCAAACCCGGGTGATGAGACAGCAGTGACGATGAAACACAAAAGAGATGAGTAGCCGACCGCACTTGGGGCCGGGGTAGGCAAGGGCTTCATCATGTCAAAAAGGGGGCGCCATTTGCGCGCAGGCGCGGTGCAGCCAGAAGGGGGGTAGTGGGCTGATAGCAGGTAGCAGCGGGTTTTGGGTCGGGAGCCAAGGGGCCACGGGGAAAAAAAAAACCCCCTTCGCAGGTCCAAGAAAGTAGTGGCACGGGGCCAGCGGGGGCAGGGGGCGGAGTATCACTCAGTGCGACGTTGGGGGAAAAATCCAAACTCGGGGGTGTGGGTTCTTTGCAAGACACCGGGGGAGCCGAATATGGTATATTAGAATCGTGGGCAGAAAGTGAAACGGGCCGGGGAGCAAACTTTTGGCACTAGGGCCCCTGCGCAACACATGCAGCGCACCACCGGTGGGTTTGGGAGAAACGTGCCAGATGGTGGCCTCCCCGCCCAGTAGCGGCCAGGGCACCAGCCATGCAGCCAGTCAAGGCTCCCCCACCCTGCGAAGGGACTGTTTCTTTTTGACACATCTCCCACCATGCCCTCTCCTCGCACTCATGGGCCAGAAGTCGTTCACGGGGCATTGCAAAGAACAACATATGCGTCCAACCCATCTAAGGTCAGCACTGACCGGTCCGTCCAAGTTGTTGGTTTTAGAAACCCCCCCTTTTTCCAAATGGTGGACTCTGCACCTTTTCGAGAACTAAGGGGTTTGTGCCGACCCAAAGGGAGATTTCCAAAGCCGAAATTTTTCTTCCAAAAAGGCATACCAGCATTAAAAAATATGTAAACAGAAGGGGGGCCCAGTCCATGACTTATCGTTTGTTCCAAAGGCACGCACGCGGACAGCGAGCGAACTACAGCCCATTACAGCCTTTTAAAACGGCCCCGGGTGAATGTGCTCCGCCCAGCAGGGGCCCCATCAAAAATTTCAGGGCCCCATACGGGTTGAAGCACCTGGGCCCCCCCCCCCCCACACAACCCGCCCCCTCTGCCAACCCCATTCCCCCCCCCCACAACAACCCCATCGCCCCCCCACAGTGCACACACACAGCCCCGCTCCCCCCTGCACACACACACAGTCCCCGCTCCCCATGACAAACACACACACACACCATGCACCCCATGTCACACACACACAGTCCCTGCTCCCCTTTTCACACACACACAGACCCCTCCCCATGCACACACACAGTCCCCTCCTCATGTCACACACACAGTCCCCCCCCCCAGTCACACACAGTCCCCCCTCCCCATGTCACACACAAAGTCCCCCCCCCTCATTCACACCCAGTCCCCGCTCCCCCCTTCACACACACAGACCCCGCTCCCCATGTCACACACACTCCCCCCCCCCCCACTCACACACACACAGTCCCCACTCCCCATTTCACACACACACACAGTCCCTGCTCCCCATGTCACACACACACACACAGTCCCCGCCCCCCATGTCACACACACACAGTCCCCTCTCCCCCATGCACACAAAAACCCCCCTCCCCCATGTCAACACACACACAGCCCCCGCTCCCCATGTCACACACACACGCCCCGCACCCCATTCACACCACAACAGTCCCCCCCCCCATGTCACACCACCAACATTCCTGCTCCCCGTCACACACAGTCCCCCCCGCTCCCCATGTCCACACACACACACACCCTGCTCCCCCTGCAAACACACACACACAGCCCCCCCCCCATGTCCACCATCCCTGCTCCCCCTATCACACCAGTCCCGCCCCCATGTACTCACTCCCCGCCCCCATTCACCACACAAAAACCCCCTCCCCATGTCACACACACAGTCCCCGCCCCCATGTCACACACACACAGTCCCCGCTCCCCCCGTCCACACACGCCCCCTCTCCCCCCGTCCACACAAAAACCCCCCCCCTCCCCCTGTCCCCACACACAGTCCCGGCCCCCTATGTCACACACACAGTCCCCGCTCCCCATGTCACACACACACAGTCCCCCCACCCCATGTCACACAGCCCCCCCTCCCATGTCACACACACACCCCCGCCCCCCAGTCAAACACCACAGCCCTGCTCCCCATGCACACCACACAGACCCCCTCCCCATGTCCCCCCACACAGTCCCCCGCTCCCCCTTTTACACACAAACAACCCCCCCTCCCCAATGTCCACACACAGTCCCCGCTCCCCATGTCACACAGTCCCTGCTCCCCATGCACACACACACACCCCGCTCCCCATGTCACACACACAGCCCCCCTCCCCAAGTCAAATCCCTGCCCCATGTCCACACACACCCCCCCCGCTCCCCCTGACACACACACAGTCCCCGCTCCCCAAGTCACACACACCACCACCCAGCTCCCCATGACACACAGTCCCTGCCCCCATGTCACACACACACAGTCCCCGCTCCCCCTGTCACACACACACATCCCTGCCCCCATTTCCCCACACACACACAGTCCCCGCTCCCCATCACACACACACACAGTCCCTGCTCCCCATGTCACACACAGTCCCCGCTCCCCATGTCACACACACACAGTCCCTGCTCCCCATGTCACACACACACACACACCCCGCTCCCCCCTGTCACACACACACACAGTCCCCGCTCCCCATGTCACACCATTTCCCCGCTCCCCCTTTCACACACAGTCCCCCCCCCATGTCACACACAGTCCCCGCTCCCCCCCTCTCACACACACAGTCCCCGCTCCCCATGTCACACACACGCCGCCCCAGCTCCCCATGTCACAAACACACGTCCCGCTTCCATGACACACACAGTCCCTGGTTCCCATGTCACACACACAGCCCCCCCCCCCCCATTACACAAAACACAGTCCCCCGCCCCCATGTCCACACACACAGTCCCCCGCCCCCATGTCACACACACACAGTCCCCCCCTCCCCCTGCACACCCAGCCCTGTTCCCCATGTCACACACACACAATCCCCGCTCCCCATGTCAACACCCCCAGTCCCCCCCCCCATGCACACAGTCCCCCGCTCCCCATGTCACACACAGTCCCCCCTCCCCATGTCACACACACACAGCCCTCTCCCCATGTCACACCACCAACCCCCCCCCATGTCACACACACAGTCCCACTCCCCATGTCACACACACACATCCCCCTCCCCCAGTCACACAACCACATCCCGCTCCCCATTCACACCACACACCAGCCCCGCTCCCCAGTCACCACACAACAGCCCGCTCCCCCTGTCACACCCAGTCCCTGCTCCCCATGTCCCCCACATCCCCGTTCCCCCTGTCACAACACACAGTCCCCCTCCCCATGTCAAACACACAGTCCCCGCCCCCATGTCACACACACACAGTCCCTGCCCCCATCACACCAACAGTCCCCGCTCCCCAGCCCACACACACCAGTCCCCCTCCCCATGTCACACAACACAGTCCCCACTACCCATGTCACACACACCCCCGCTCCCCATGTCACACACACACAGTCCCCCTCCCCATGCCACAAACACAGCCCCCTCCCCCGTCACACAGTCCCTGCTCCCCATTCACTACAGTCCCCCCTCCCGTCAACACACACATCCCTGCCCCCAGTCACACACCCACAACCCCCCGCTCCCCATGTCACACAAAAACACATCCCCCCCCCCCTGTCACACAGTCCCTTTCTCCCATGTCACACCCACAAAACAGCCCCGCTCCCCCTGACACCACACAACCCCCCCGCCCCCATGTCACACACCCGTCCCCCCCTCCCCCAAGCACACAGTCCCGCTCCCCATGTCACACACACAAAGCCCCCTTTCCCCTTCACCCACACAGTCCCGCTCCCCATGTCACAAACCCCCACAGTCCCCCTCCCCATGTCACACAGTCCCTGCTCCCCATGTCACACACACACAGTCCCCCCCCCCCGTCCACACCAGTCCCCCCCCCCCATGTCCCACACACAGTCCCTCTTTTCCCCGTCACAACACAGTCCCCCGGGTTTCCCATGACACACACATCCCCCCCCCCCATGTCACACACACAGCCCCCCCTCCCCCTTTCCCCACACAACCCCCCCCCGCTCCCCCTGTCACACACACACACTCCCCCCCCCCCCCACACACACACAGTCCCCGCTCCCCATGTCACACCCACACAGCCCCCGCACCCCATGTCACACACCCCCGCTCCCCCTTCACATACATTTCCCCTCCCCATTTACCAACACACCGCCCCCCATGCCCCACACACAAAAAACCCCCCCCCCATTCACAAAACACAGTCCCCCGCTCCCCAGCACACCACACAGCCCCGCTTCCCCATGTCCACAGTCCGCTCCCCATGTCCACCACACAGTCCCCGCTCCCCCCTGTCAACACACACAGTCCCCCCCCCTCCCCCCGTCCACACCATTTCCCCCCTCCCCAAAGCAACACATCCCCGCCCCCCATGCACCAGTCCCTGCTCCCCATGTCACACACAGACCCTGCTCCCCCTGTCACCCACCACAGTCCCCGCTCCCCATGTCACACACACAGACCCCCCGCCCCCAGTCACACACACAACCCCTACCAGCCTCGGGGGGGTCCGCTGGGCAGAGGGGGCTTTACTGGGGGCCCCACGTTACCTCAGAGGTAGGGGCCGCGCCTTTTTCCATACACAAAAGCAGCGCTGTCCCCCTTCGTGTTCTCAGGCCCTCTCCTGTGAGCGCATCGGCCACTCCCCGTCCCCAGGAGTTACTGAAGCCCCGCCCACAGGAAGAGAGGGCGGGCCGACTCCCCCCAGGAAACTGGGAACAAGAAGGAGGAAAAGAGGCTGCTGAGCGAAGTCAGACGCGGCCCCTCCGAACACCCAGAAAGAGAGGGCCCAGCTGCCCGGCACAGCGCCAGAGGAGGCTGCAAGCGCACTGTACCAGACACGCAGCGCGGGCCCCTCCTCAGGCGCCGGGGCCCCAACAAAGGGGCCGCGCCGCACTCATATGGTACAGAGAAAAGGCATAGGCCGTTCTCTGAAAATTAACATGAAGCAAGGGGGGGGAAAACCCGCCGGTGGCGGCGGGCCCCCCCTTCCACAACGCCGGGCCCGGTAACCAGTAGTGGCTGTACCCCCCCTAAGGCGGGCCCCTGCCCGGCACACCAACAACTTGGACAGGAACGGGGCTTCTCCTCCACTTGCAAAAATGCGCCTCCTCCCAATGTCCGCCTCCTACTCCTCCCCCACCCCCACCACTCAGCCCCACAAGTACTGCTCCATCAAACCACATGTGGGGCACAGCGTTCACGCAGTTCTACACCGGCTTTCCTCGGCGAATGAACCATAGGGGAGGAACTGCTCCGCGCATGCACAAAAACGATGTTGGGTTTTTTCCGCCCAAAAGCAAATCGGAAAACCCTGGTGACGGAAAGAGGGAGCAGGTGTTCAACTGGTTGTGAAAAGGTTCCGAAGTCTTCCCCCGATCTTTAAAATTCGAAAAGGGCCCGGAAACGTGCATCCCTTTCATCCATTCCTACAAAGCCAGGGAACACCCCCCCGAGTTCACGGAAGAATGGCCCCCCAAACACACTCGAATGCTGTTTTCCCCCCTTTGGGAAATTCCCCCCTGCACATGTTGGGCCGACGTATGAACAAAAAGGCCATTAACGATTTTTTGATGATCCAGGGGACAGGAGAAACCCCCCGTGTAACTTTGATGCACCAGTGGCAGCTCATCGGACACCTGCCGTTGTTGAGGGCCCTTTGAGGAGGCCAGTTATTTTCAGCGCCAGGACACGGATAAAAAATCATTCCCTGCTCCCCCTGTCCCCAAACACATCCCCGCTCCCCATGTCACACACCCTGCCCCCATGTCCACACACACATCCCCCTCCCCCGTCAACACACAACCCGTCCCCCCCCCCATTCACACAAAAACAGTCCCCTGCTCCCCATTCCACAGTCCCTGCTCCCCAGTCACACCCAGACCCGCTCCCCCTTCACCCACACACATCCCCGCCCCCCCATGTCACACACACAACCCCGCTCCCCCTGCACACACACAACCCCACCAGCCTCAGGGGGGGCACTGGGGGAGGGGGGGCCCTTCACTGGGGCCCCACGTTACCTCAGGGGAGGGGCCCGCTCTTTCCTACAGCACAGCACGTCTGTCACCCTCCTTCGTTTTCTCAGCGTCCCTGGAGCCATCGGCCACTCCTCCGTCGCACAGGAGTCACTGAACCCCGCCCACAGGCATAGAAGGCGGGGGCCGACCCCCCAAGGGAAACCTGGAGAACAAGAAGGAGGGACAGAGGCTGCGTAGCTGTAAGTCAAGCGCGGCCCCCCCCCCCCCTCCAGAGACAAAACCCAGAAAGAGGAGGCCCAGCGCCCGTCACAGCCCAGGGGATGCGTGCAAGCGCAGCGGACCAACACGCAGCGGGCCCCTCCTCATTTTCGCCGGGCCCCAACAAAGGCGCCGGCGCCGCACCATCAGGTACAGGAACAGCATTAGGCCTTCATGTACTTTAACAAAGCAAGGGGCGGTACCTGCCGGGGGGCGGGGGCCCCCCATTTTCTTTACAGACTGGCCGGGCCCGGGGGGGGGGCACCGTAGTGCTGACCCCCCATTGGCGGGCCTGCGCCCAGGCAACACCAACAACTTGGCAGGAGAAAAGGGCTTTTTCCTCCACGTGTCAAACGCGCCTCCTGCGCCCAAAGCCGCCCCCCTACTCCTCCTCCACCCCCACCATCCACCTCCACAAGTACTCTCCATCATCCCACATGTGTAGGGCACAGGGTTCCGCATTCACACCGGTTTTGCCTCCGAACGAATCACATAGGGGAGGAACTGCTCCGCTTCAGCAGCAAAAAATCGTGTGTGGCTTTCTCCGCCCAAACTGCAAACAAACCCATGGTGAGGGACGAGGGGAGCAGGTTTTTCAACTGGTTTGAAAAGGTTTCCTGAAGTCTTCCCCCGATCTTCAAAATTCTGAAAAGGGCCAGGAAACTGTGCATGCTTTTCATCCATTCCTAAAAACCCAGAACACCCTCCTCATTGCACGGAAGAATGGCCTCCCAAACACACCTGATATGCATGTTTCCCCCGTTGGAATTCCCAGCCTGCACATTTGACCGACTGTATGAACAAGAAAGGCTTTAACGATTTTTTGATGCCAGGGGGACAGGATACCCCCGTTTAACTTTGATGTCACCAGTGGCACCATGCGTGACACCTGCCGTTTGTTGGGGGCATTTGAGGGGGCCACGTTATTTGTCTCCCCAGGACTACGGATAATAACCATTCCCTGCTTCATGTCCGGAACAGATCTGAAAAATCTGTCGGGCGGGAGCGGGCACTACATCGGCCCACAGGGCCCGGGGTTGGGGGGGACTAAAAGGGAGGAGGAGGGGGACTTTGGGAAAGAGAAGCATTGCTGGTAAAAAGAGTGGTTTTTCAACCGGGGTGAAAGAAGGAGGAGCCTGGAGGGGGGTAAGGGGAGATGAGGAAGACGGGGGCAAATGACCCGCAAGCACAGGGGGCAGTATACAGGGGAGATGGAGGCAGGGAGCCCTGGAATCACTTGGCAAGGCCCCAGCATGCGATTTCCCCTGCTAGTGCAGCCGAATATCACATCGGGCAGAGGGATAATTCGGTTCTCCACCCTATTGGACCCTCCTACCGGCCAAAAAGGGGACCTTTTTCCCACTTTGAGAGGGGGGACAAACAAAAAATACAAGCGAAATCCCCGTACAGTTGCCGCTGCCTTTTGGGGCATCCCCCCTCTGACGTCTGACCGGGGTTTCTTAGCCTCAGGTACACTCCGGGGCTGCTGGGGGAAGGTGGGGGGGTCGAGCATACCAGCTCATCACAAAACCAAATCGGGAGTCACTGATGAGCAGCTTCCTTCCCCCGCCTAGTGAGGGGCATCACCCACAGCAGCAGCAGCAGGACCTGGAAGACCCTGAACCAACAGTGGTGGCCTACTTGGGCACCTCTCCACCCAGTTTAGAAATCCGCTGGACTACTGGCGGGCCAAACGGGAGTGTGGCCGCAACTTCCCTTTTTTGCGGGAGAAGCTGCCGCCCGCCATAGGGGGCATCAGAGAGGGTGTTCATGCGGGGGGGACCCCAAGGAAACCCGCTTGTCCCGGGAAATTGGGAAGACGACCTTTGTCAAGATGAATCAGGGCGTGGATCGCCAAATTTTCCCACAAACCAATGCCTTGGGCTCAGACTACACACCATGACGCCTCACCCAAACGTGAAAATGAGTCGGGGTTCAAACTACCTCCTCAGCCACTATTCTAATGCCGCCACCCGCCTGATCCACACATCCGACATTTTTCTCCATCTGCCCCCAAACCCACTTACCAGGACGGGTATTGCCACCCACCCCCACACTCTGCATTGTGCCACTCTATGACCTCAGCTGTTTTCTCCCGCCCCCCTCACCCCCACTCCTGTCATTGTTCCACCCTGTGCCTACTTCCCCTTTTTTGCCACCCCCAGAAGTCATTGTGCCACTGTCTACCTCAGCTGCGCTGTGGCTGCTGCCGCACCGAACACGTTCATTGTGCCACTCGTGGCCTATTCCTATTTTTTCCCCCTCCAAATGTCATTGTGCCACTGCTGACCTCATGCTGCTGCCGCCGTGACCTACACACTGTGTCCTTGTGCCATTGTCTGACCTCAAAGCGCCTGCGTGGCCTGCCATGACCTCCCAAAATGTGTCATTGTCCCACTCTGTGGCCTACTCCCGATTTTGCCACCTCCAGAATGTCATTTTTGCCCCCTGTCTGATCTCATCCTGCGCTTTGATGCCCTCAACTCCACACGTTCATTGCCCCCCTCGTGGCCTATTCCATTTTGCCACCCCAAATTCATTTCCACTGCCTGACCCATGCTGCTGCTGCCGGACCTACACACTGGGTCATTTCCCCCCCCCCTACTCCTTTTTTTTCCCCCTCCAAATGTCATTGTGCCCCCTCTCACCTCATGCTGCTGGGGTGCCGCCTCACCCCCACTCCCGTCACTGAGTTCCACCTTAGCCTCAGCTTTTTTTTTCAGCTGTCGCGGGATGACTTTATCAGGACATTCCCCCCTTTAGTTTTTTTTGGGCAGTTTTGCCCTCTTAAGTGCCCCCAGGAATTTTATAGTGAAGCGATTCTAAGACGGCGGCGTCTTGTGGGGTCATACTAAAACAACATTTTTAAAAGAAGACCAAACCAACACCCTCGCTATTTTTAACATGGACCCAAATTTTTACAGAAAACCCCGCAGGCTCGTGCGCTGGAAATAGCTGTTTTTTTCGTGATTCGTCCCAAGTAATTCGGAAAATTATTTTTTTCGGGGAAATTCGGCGAAGTGAGCAAACCGAATTTCGAGAAATTCGCCCATCTCGACCCACCACCAAGATGAAATTTTGATGTTGCACACCAAACCATGCCTTTTCTGTGAAACGAGGCACAAAAGTGTCCTGTCTAAAACACAAAATAAATGTGGTAGAATGCATGCGCGCTGATATTTTGTTGCAAATTACACCAGAATTCTGGCACAAATGTGAGTCAATGATTTCCATTACATGTTTTATATCATCAGTGTACAACATACGGCCCGGAAGCCACATGCAGCCCCCAGTGCCCTTTTGTTTGTCCCGCAGCCTTTAGGACAAAAACATGCTTTGTCTCTGTCTTCATACTTCAGAAACTGATATTCATTTTTGACAACTGCACTCAACTGATGGTACTGTTATGGTAAAGACAGTATGACTGTCACTGTTATGGTTGGCTCTGTATGTCTAGCACTGTTATAGTGGGTACTTTACGACTGGCACTGTTAAGGTGGGCACTGTATGTCTAGCATTGTTATGGCTGGCCTTGCTATGGTGAGCACTATATGACTGTCACTGTTAGGGCATGTCCCCATGGCAGAGAGCAAATACCGATCACATTATCTGACCGGTATTTGCTCTGTTTTAGCGGCCATGTACAGGGCTGCAGGGCAGCAGCTTTTCTCCACGATTTGCAGAGAAAAGCGCCCCCCTTCGCATTGACATGTTCATATTCTGTCCGAAAACCAGGCAGAAGAATGAACATGTTCAATGTTTTTCGGACCGCTGGCAGTCCAAAAAAACATCCAGTAGAAAAAACGGTTCAGCTGTGACCTGCATGGATTTTCCATAGAGGTCCGTTAAAAAGTTTGACAGCCGGTTTACAGCTGGTTTTCAAAACCGAAAACCGTCTGTTAAACCAGCTGAAAAACCAGTCGTGGAGACATGTCCTTAGGATGGTCACTGCGGGGAAGTCAGTGTTATGGTGGGCACTGTATGGCTGGAACTGTATAGCTGGCACTGATATGGTGGGCATTTTAAGGCTGGTGCTATAGGTCCGTCTATGCCATTTTGAGCTACCTAAATAAGCAATCCAGTAAAAGATGTTTCTGAAACAAGAAAGAACTTTATAAATATAGATAGATAAATGGATCTTTGATAGAAAGCAGATGGATGTTAAATATCTATCTATTAGATGGCTATTAGATAAACCAGTGATGTAGGGCATCATTACAAATATGTTTGATTCTGTTTTAACAGTAGGTAGATACATAGATGAAACGGTAAAGATAGATATTATATAAAAGCATTTTTAATTTGTGTTTTATACTGTAAAATTAAAGAGTAAAACCTGTTATTATATTTTTAATCATTATAATGGAAAAAAAAGCAGTAGAGAATCTTACATCACCCTGCCAACTTGATCTTTCAAGCTCTGCATTAGTCTATTGTGTGTACTCAAATGGACACTTTTATCCTTCCAAGTAAAAACCTTATAATTTGAGAAAAGGGGTACCTTTTTACAACAAATACCCCCA